>MU227690.1:3362002-3397486 GCA_018584345.1 Thuja plicata | reverse complement strand
AGTACATGCTGGGGATTCTTCTGCATTGTGTACAAAAAATGTGAAACATAGTCCTCCAATGTTTCATCCTCCTTTTGAGACATCCTAAAGATATCATCTCCTTTTGGGTCACTACCTTTGCAATAATATTTATAGTTCTACAAAAACAACATCTGCATCTCGTCCTAGGTACCTACTGCATTGGCTCCTAAGCCCATGAACCATCATAAGGCTGACTCTTTTAGTGTTGCAGGAAACAACTTGAGCTTATGGGCATCAGTATTATAGTCAAAGCTTCGATAGAGTATGTCAAACTCAAACAATAAAGTGTGAGGATCCTCCATTATAAAACTATAAAACTTTAGAAGAGTAGTTGTGGGTATATTTTTGAGATTAGCATTGTTTATAAGGCTTGGGAGAGGAAATGGGAAAGTAGGGTGTGCCATTACTGGAGGTATTTGATTATGGGGTTGCTACTGGAAAGGAGCATTAGCTACTGGATTATTAACAATAGGTGGATTTGGGCCAAAATTATCTAGAAAGCTGGCAAAGATTTCTACAAAAGGTCAGAAGCCGCTTATATCAAGTGGTTGTTCTCTAGAGGAAGATGCTGCAGGAAAGTCAGGGCTTGCGTCTTCAAAGGGTAGCTCAACTTCTTCAACTTCCCTGTTCAAATTAGCAGACTCTGTTGGGAGAAATCTACCATATTCATCTCATCACCATTCTCTTCGATGCATGCAATTGAATTCTTCACACTTGTGAAGCAATTTTTAGGGATACAAACCTAAAAACTAACTAGAAATAAAAAAATGACTCAAAAATGTTTCTAGCTTGACACCATCCCCAGCAATGGTGCCAAAAATAAACCACCTCATAATAGGTGTGGAATAATCATGCTCAACACCTTTCTTAGGAATGGTTTATTCAATCTAAGGACTACTTCTCCCGTTGTGAGGTGCATTTAACTTGTCAACCCAGGGACGTATACTTGAAATGGTCAGCACGATATGTGCACTAGGTTCCTTAAGGAGTCATTCTTCTTATGTTGCAGGAAGGTAAAAATGCATAAAAGAAACCTACACTAGTGCTACAGGAAAAGAATACATTTATCTCCTTTTTGAACTCAATGATAGAAATTGCAAACTCCACTTAAACCTATACTTTCAACCTAGAACATCCATTATAACTATTTATGCAGATGCTGCAGGAACATTCACAAGGTACAATGCTGTAGGAAGAAATTGTAACTTCTATCTGAAATACTGAAAATGCTAGAAATAATGGAAGGAAATATATTCTATTCTAACATATTCTACCTCCCAAGTGGGCCCCCTTGGTTGGTTTTTGCTAATCTATTAACACAGAACGTAAACCAAGAATTACTTCATTGTATTTCAAAAACTCATTATATAAAAACAATACATGAAACTTGAAATAGATTGCTGTAAGATGTAACAATTTTCTTCCAAAAAATTCTTTCTCTAAATTTTCTTATCTAACTTCAAACTATTGGTCCAATCCCTATATATAGAGGATCGAACACTTATTACAAAATAGAAAAGAAACTATCTTGCTGAAAACATGCCGGAGAAGAAGATGGAAATGCATCAGCCCATGGTGTGGGTAATAAAGCTTGGGCGACAAGTTCAACATAATAAAGTGTAGAGGGAATATAGAAACACTACATCCCCGCATCCTAGAATAATGGCTTCTCCATTGTAGCAGCCATGTTTCCTAGTGCTGTGATGATCACTCCACCGTAGATGGTCCTCAACAGTCTTCCTTGAATGCTGTCGACCACTCTCCAACCGCTTTCTCTCCTGTCAACTTAGTTGTGATGCATAAATATTCATGCAACAAGCTTAATCAAATTAAATCCAGATATTAGAATATATATTCTGATGGTTATATGAAAAACTTCACTATATGTATAATATTAGAAAAATATGTCACAAATATCTACCCATGGTTTATCAGTTCTATCTGGACTTTATCACAAGTTTTAACTGGGTAGGTTCTCAAATGTTTTGTTAGAAACTAGAACAAAGTATTTAAAATTATACAAAATAAAGGCAATAATTTGGCCTTATCACTACTTCTGTGATGTTTTAGTCTTCAAGCCTTATGGCTACTGCATCTGCACCTAGAGGAGGTGTTGCAATAGTCGCAACTGTGTTTCTTGCTGGCCTAGTTTCGAGGGTATGGACTGCCCGTGCCTTTTTAGGCTTATGAACCTCTGCATGTCTAGCCATCATTTTAGCCAAGGAATGTGGAACGCTTGATGCGACTGCCGGAGCCTTTCTTTTTCTTAATTCTACTAGCCATTGGGGTGGTTGGGATGGCTCTACTATTAAGACCTGTGTATCAAGATTCCCTTTGGAATTCGGTGGTGTATTCCCGAAATGTACATTTTCTTCAAGTTCTTTCTCCTACTCTTTCTCTTGTTCTTTTTCCTATTCCCCAGAACCTTCAGTCTTTTTTTCCATGCTGGCGTCCTCTATTGTGATGTCCAGAACTTCTTCTCTAGTGTCGATATTTCTTGTATCGTCAGGGACTACCTCATCTCTCCCGACATCAGTTGATTTGACATTTTCATTTCCTAGGTCTTCTAGGTCATTCTACTGATGTTGTTCTTCAGCCTCATTGGCCTCATCTACAGGAAAATTTCCTTCTATCGGAACATCTTCTTGAGGTGGGTAAGGTCTTTGGCCAAAGTTTGACAATGCAGCCACTGTTACTACCTCACCAAATGTGCTTTGAGGCACTTAATTACCCATAGTAATCAAAGGTGTCTAGAGCATGATGAACAGGGGTACGGTTGATCCTGTAGGTCAAGTTTCCCCAACCATTGGCTGCTCATCTGTGGGTTGCCTTGGTGTATCTTTAGTCTCTTGGACCGGTATCTTTTCCTGCTTAGGCTCCTTTTGTGCTCCAACCCAGGCCTCTTGTTCTGATACAACTTCTTCTTCCAGGACTTCCTTTTCTGTGTGAATCTCCTCTTTATCCTGAGCGGAAATTTCCTCCACCGCTTGACCAATATCCCCTTGCAAGTTCATGATTTCATCTGCCCCAAACACATCATCAATATCATCATGTGGGGGAGGGCTTTCAGGGATCTCTTCAAGCTTGGGGGAATCTGAATTGATGCCAACTGGGGGCACATCCGACATACCAGGGCTAGTGTTCGCACTTGGGGTAGGGGTCACCTTTTTCTTCTTCTTTCTTGTTAGTGGGACGCCGGTCTCCAAAATACTGGTAGACTCCACCTTAGCAAAAGTCTGTCTACTCATTATCATAGCCAACAATGGGGATCCCACTAGGTGATCAGATGCCATCAGAGTTATGAGGAGACTGGAGGATATTTGTGTGCTTATCTGCTAGCTAGCCAGCCTCACTAACTCCATTTGTTGTTGCAATTGTAACATCAAAGGGGCGGGGCCTTGGGGAGGCACCTTAGCTAGGGCACCCTCTTTATCTTTCCCCTTACTTGTGCTAGGTCTGGCGGTAGTGAAAGATGGAGTGGCCTTTCAAACCATTGGTTTCTTTCGGGTGCTCTTGGGGCACACATGGGAAAAATATTGGTGACTTTCCTCCAAAATAGGGTGACATACTCCTTCAATTGTCAAGTCTTCAGGGGTGGCCCAATCCACCATAGGGAGGTCCAACTTTTCCAATCCTTTCTCCTTGTATGTTGGGTCTTCCAGCGGCCCGTCATCTAAAAAACCCCTCAAAAAATTCTGAAGGTCGAGTGCCTTCATGAGTCCATTGGACATGCATGAATGTTGATAGGCCTGGAGATCAAAACTGTCCTGGTAGTCTGCCCAAAAATATTCAATATCTTCTTCATGCGACGAGGATGCCCGGGGAAGTGCCATGGAAATATTGCCTATAGGGTCATAGTTCTTTTTGGCATGGTGGAATTCCACCAGTCCCAGACTTTTCAATTCATTATCTGCCTCCCTTTCCGTGATGAGGCTGCATGTATAATTCCTGCACAAAAATGGGAATGGGACGTTGATGACCTTCTTCAATGTAAAGAAGGCATGTAGGTCCGTCATCTACCAACAGAACTCCAAAAGATTGATTCTATCCCTACAATACTAGGGAAGAAGATAGGGTTTCCCTGAGAATCCTGTCACCCGAATGTAGGTGTGGTAATGGAACTGAATAAAGTAGTGGCCATAGGTGCTAACCAAATTCATCGCCTCCTGTGATAATTAGTATCCAAAGTCTTGGGTAAGTGTTATGATGTTATGGTAAATGAAAGCATCATTTACCCAACCAAAATTCAAGAAACTCAGTTCCCATTGCATTTGGGGATAATAATCCCATGGTGTCAATTGGCCTGGCCTATTTCCAAGTTCACCAACTATTCCCAAACCTGGAAAAGCCAGTCTTTGTTGGGCCATTTCCCATAACATGTAGGTTATCATGTAAAACTTGGAATTCTGGATGACACCCTTCAACTGCGTGTCCACATGGTTATATATAATGGCTGCCCAGTTGAAGGTTAGTTCGTGAGTGGTGATGCAATAAAGAAAGTAATACATCCATGCCGAGAAATCCTGGATGTGGGGAAATCCAAAGATCCTGCATAAGAATATAATGCCTGCCTGAATGGGCTCTTTGAAATCCCCACAGGGAATTTCCAACTTCATCCTTTTATGGTGCCTCTTTGGGGACTTCAGCCACTGACTATTGAGATATTGTCAGGAGAAAACCTCAGCTTCCTCAAACTCCTTCAATGACATGGATCATTTGATGATGGTAGACCCTTTGAACTACAAAATCCCCAGCCCTGAAGCAAAATTCACTGCATCTAGAGTGACAATTGTCGCTAGATATTGTTATGGCTAGGGATCAGCGAGCAGAACTGTCCGAGTAGGTGCATTGTACAATGTTTCCAACTAAAGTATCTATTCCCATGATTGCATCAAACAAGGAAATTTTTCCACCTTGATAATGCCAGAGGCGGCCAAATGAGTAGCCATACTATCTTTTTCGACCTTCAACCTGTTAATGGCTTTGATTAAGCCTTGCATTACAGCCCAAAGTTTGGGCTCTGTGTCTGTTATTTTCTAGACTTTGGAGTCCACTTTGGACCCCACGAGAGTTCTCTCCTTCGGGTATTTGGAGGTCAAGGGAAGCTTTGCCAACATCATTTCGGCCTTGGTTTTTGTGGCCTCCTGGGTGGAGGTGGTAGGTAGCTCCAGGCTATCAGGAGGGGTGATTACTTCAGACATCTTGATTGACTATCCACAACCTGCAAGACCGGAGAACCATTAGAACATGGAGTATATAAAAAGAGCTTTAGAAACTCTGGGGGATTCATCACCACCCTGCACCTGTCCAATAAGTGTTAGCATATATCAAAAATCCTAGAATACATAAAATGTACATGAGTGGGACTCCAGGGTGTTGAACTAAGTGACAGGATTAAATGAAAGACAAGGGACTCCTCAGGACCTAGAGTCTGGGTAAACTAGCTATTATCGATGTGACCGGTAGTAAGCCATATTTGGCTGACATGGGTCGTCATGTGGCCACACGTCAGATGGGGTAAATGTCATTAATGGTGACAAGTGGGAAGACACAAGGGAAAATTGAATGCCAGATGGGATAGGGTTTAAATGTCCACTCATGGGAAATCAATCCTGCCATTAAGGTGATAGGACAGGGGAGAGAGAAAGTTTTCATGGCTCAACTCGGTGAGGTGCCGAGTTTGAATTGTGGTGACTCCCTCTTGACGAGCTCAGTTAGGTGATTGAAAAGAATCACAATAGGGCACAAAGAGCTCAGTAGAATGGAAGGATACACATAAAATATACATAAGTTTATAGAGGGCTGAAGGCTGAGACATATATACACTAAAATATAGGGAACTAAAGCTCTGCGAGGGCCGAAGTGGAGCTCATAGAACATCAACAAAATATATATAGTATCTATAGATTATTTACATGATTATACAATGCTTACACATCCACATGGGCAACTTAATGACAATATACATTACATACACTAGTTTACAACTACACAGAGGGCGGACAACCCTCTAGCAGAGCCAACTCACCAACGGGAGGCAAACGAAGAGAAAAACACAAAAGGAAAAAATGGAAAATAAAAAACAAAGATGAAATGAAAATAAACAGAAACAACAAGAACTAGACAGTAAGAAACCAGAGAAGGAAAAACCAAAAACCTACCTGGAGACATGAAGAAAACTAGGGTAGAAGAACACTAGGAGCACTCTGCAACAAGTCTACCCTTGAACAACCATGAACTAGCACCACAAATCAACTTTTAATTAGCCACTAAGCACAGAGAAACTTGTAGTTTAATCGCCTAAGATTCTCTCTGAATGCTCTAAGTGTTTTAATCGTGGTAACTATAAAAGTGATGGGTAATTTCCATTTATACTCTTAGGGTAAAAATAAGTTACATCCTTCTTGACAAACTCTGGAATAGGCAGTCCTCTGGACTCCAGGCCCAGGGGTTCCATGCAACCATGCATTCTCATGAAATGAGACATAGTTGAAGAGAATCCTGGAGTCCAAAATCTAGATCTGGAAGAACAAAAGACTTCGAGACTAGGCCCAGAGTCATGAAAAAAAGAAAAAAAAAAGAAAGACACCTCACGATAGCAAAGCCTAGAGAAGAAAAACAAAGGAAACAAAGAAAACAACACAAGAGCAAAAGCGAAAAGAGGGGACCCAACATTTTGCACATAAAATGTAGGGACGGGTATGCAGGGCATAACAAATGGTGACTATCTGGGAAAAATCCCTTAGCGCATTCAATAACTACAGAATCTCTAGTTAGGAAAAGTAGAATCAATTGTTACTTGGAGCATCCTTCTTGCAAGGTGCGAAGCATCTGAGATAATCTGATCCATACATGATTCAATCCTTGGTCTTTCGTTAGTTGTGAAGTGTGGTCTTTGAAAGAAAATCAAGCCAATGACCTCTGGGAGAAGTAGAGAAGAGGCACTAAATATATCAAACCAAAATCATCAAATTTTCTTGTTTCCCCCGGATACTGGAATTTCTCCATTCTCTAGTTCTCTTTATTTCTTTCTTTTCTTTGATAGGAAGGTGGTACTCCTTTCACCAATAACCTTAAGCTTAGCTAATTTTAATGACGGTACTTCTTTCACCTTTCCATCCACTTCAAATTACCAAATAGGGGAGAAAATTTTAGACTTGGAAAGAATTTAAATGATTTTCAGACTTAGGCCAATGAACTAGTGCAACCGATCTACTTTCAGTGTGTCCATTTAATTTTTCCTTTGATTTTGATTTAACTGATTTCCAGACTTTTGGGGGATGAATCTGATGAAGATTACTCATAGCCTGCTACTAAACTTACAAAATAACTCTAGAGTGCGGACCAATTCCACCATGATAAAAAGTTCACCAAAATGCAAAAGGAACCATTCTGGAGACTAGATGTTATGTGAAGCATACCGGTCTACAAAAGGGCGAGAAAAACACTAGGAACCCTGAAAAGAAAGAACAAAGCCAAAAAGAAAAATGAAAGAAAAAGGGGTGGTCCCAGAGGACAGCCAACAAAACTATTTATAAGGCAAGGAACCCTAAATAGAGCGCCAGGAAGGATATTTACAAGCAAGACTTTACATAAAATACAATTCTGGACAAACTCACTTCATTCAAAATAATGCTTGAGAAACTATCCATTGATGGGCAATGCAACAACTTCTCCAGTCATGGTACTGAGGTGATAAGTATTTGCCCCATAGATCTCAAATATCAAGTATGGTCCAAGCTAGAGCCGTTGGAATTTGGTGTGATTTCCTTTTTTTTCCTGGGCCTTGTCCCACAAAAGGACTAAGTTTGAAATCTAAAAGGCCTTATACTGGGCTCTTTAGTCAAACCATTGTTTTACTACTGCTCGGTGACAGACAAAGTGTTTGAGGGCTACGTCTCTTTGTTCCTCCATTCGCACCAGATTTAGGAGCCGGACTTCCACGATGTTGTCCTGGTTGCCAAATTTATGCATGAACTGCAACATCAAGATCTGTAAGTTAATGGGGAATACTGGGTTTTGGCCATAAACTAGGTGGAACAGGAAAGTCTCCAGGGCTGCCTTTATTCAGATACGATCCACCTAGAGAGTGAATCTAAGCTTTTGGTGCCAGTCCTGGGGATTCTGTTCTAATGGATGTTTGATCACTTCAAGTAGGTTTTTGTTGGTTGACTCAGCAATGCCATTTCCCTGGGGGTAATAGTTGCTGGAGAACTTCAGAGTGATCTTTCTATCATAGGTCCATTCAAGTAATTGTGCTGAAGAAAACGTCAGACCATTATCACATACTATAGAAAAAGGCATTCCAAATCACGTGATGATATTTTCTTCCAGGAATTTTATGACTATATATATTGTGCTATTTTTGCAAGGGATTGCTTTAAACCATCGGGTGCAATAATTAGTAGCAGTCAAGATATACCGGTGGTTGGAAGACGAGTTGGGGTTGATTTCCTTGATAAAGTCAAATTCCCATTGGATGAAAGGTCTAGCTTTGAAGACTGCTACAAAGGCATAACCAGATTCTACTCACGATGTGCCATGGTCTAGCAAGTGTGGCATTTCCTGACGTGAGTGTAGACATCCTTAAAGATACAGGGCCAATAGTATCTGGCCTAGAGGATCTGATGGGTAGTGGTGTCAGCTAAGCCATGCCTGGTTCCAAATTGCCCATGGAATTATTTGATTATCTTCACAGTTTGAACCCTATCAATGCACTAGAGGTACACCCCCTCATAGTTCTAGTGAAAAAGAGTGGCATTTTTTATCATAAAGTGTGTGCTTTTCAATCACAGGGCACGATGTTTGTTTGGAGGCAATCCCTCGGGGCATCTGTTGTTCAACAACAAGTACACCATATTTGTGTACCATGGATCCTGAGTGATGGACTCCACTATATATGCCTGACATTCGATGTGTGGAGTCTCTTTTTCCATCACTCTACATAGTCCCTAGGCTCGAACTATCTTTATGGGTTGCATTTCTAAATCATACTCTTAGAGGATGGCCATCCATTTCCCCCGTATTTCACCCAATTCACTTTGCATCAGCAGGGATTTTACTGCCTGGTTCTCGATGATAGCATGCACTTTGCTTCAAAGAATATAATGTCAGAATTTTTTCATGGCACGAATGAGAGCAAAGGCCTGTTTATCTAAAGGCAAATAGAAGACTTCGGCATTCTTAAAGGGGGAGCTCATGAAAGCTATTGGTCATTACTCCCTTTCGACCATTTGAGTCAAAACTATTGAGCAGAATGCGGTGAAGCAAAGGAATATATGTAAAAGGGGAGGGAATAGTCTAGACTAGCCAAGACTAGGGCCTCCACTATCATATGTTTAATCTGGGAAAACTCCCACTTTGCCCTTGGGATCCACTCAATCTTAGTATCTTTCTTTATCATTTCATTGAGTGGATTTATGATCTCAGTGAATCCGGTGATGAACTGCTGGACAAAGTTGATCTTTCCAAAGAAAGATCTCATTTCTTTCTTGCTGTCGGGCATCTATAGATTTAGCAGTGCTTCAACTCTCTTAGGGTTAATGGATATACCATTCTCAGAGACAATATGCCCAAGTAGCTTCCCTTCAGTGACCCCAAATATGCATTTCTTAGGGTTGAGGGATATTCCATACCGGTGACATCTCTTGTAAATTTGGGCGAGGTGGGTGGAATGATCACGCCTGTCCCAAGAAAAGATGGTCAAATCATCCATGTAGATGATTATACACCAGTTTAGAAGGCCCTCGTACACAATGTCCATGACCTTTTGAAATGTGGCCCCTGCGTTGATCAGGTCAAAGGGCATTCTCCGATAGGAAAATGTTCCCCACTTGGTGGTAAATGTCATTTTGTCTCTATCCTCATACTTAACCATGACTTGGTTATACCCAGAGTATCCATCCAAGAAAGACATCATTTGTAATCCATTTACGATTTGGAATACCTCATCAAACAAGGGGAGAGGGTGATTATCTTTCTTGGAAGCTTTGTTTAAATTTTAGAAATCCATGCAAAGGCGGATCTCACCGCTTTTCTTCCTCAAAGGGAATAGGTTGGCAACCCACATAGTATGCCAGATGTGAAAGATGATCCAGGCTGATAGTAGCTTTTGAACCTCCTAATAAATCAGAGGCTCGATCAGTGGGTTGACCAGTCGTTGCTTTTGCCAAAAATGCTTAGCATCAGGCTTTAGTTGGATAGTATGATTCATAATAGATGTATCATAGGTTTTCAAGTCCTCATACCCCCACACAATTACATTAATGTATTCTCAGAGAATTGCGAGAATCTTCTCTTTCTCCTCAGGGGAGTAGGAGGTGCCAATGTGTATCATTTTCTCTTCACCGGGCTGGCTGATGTTGCCTTTCTCAAACTTACCTCCCTCAGAGGAGGATGATATATTTTCCTGACCCTGAGGGTTCAAGTCAAAGATTCATTCAAGTGCGACCATCCCCTTAGGGATGGTGTTGGTTGGTAGGTCCATGATTCCATTGTCTTCATCACCCTATCCAGTATCATTGTGATCTCTCTCCTCCACTATCTGGTCTTCAAAGACACCAACACTGGCCATAAAGGCCAGGATATGCTAATCATCCTCAAAGACCTAAAAATGGGTGACATTATCTAGAATGGACAGGGTGGGGACCATCTCAATAGAGAATTTTTGGAGTTGGGAGCCAGCCATTGGCTCAAGCATGCTGGCAGAAACAACAAGGGCATCTAGGACATAATTTTGTCTTTGGGGAATAAGTTCAATGCCAAAGGCATCAAAATTCTCGATAAGGCTCCATGCCCAGTTGTGGTATGCAGAATTTTGTCATGATAGGTGTATTGACTCTAGACTTTCTTAACAATCAAATCTGAATCACCCAGGGCCCAGAGGTGAGTGATTCCTTTCCTTAGTGAAAATAGGAGTCCAAGGACCAAAGCCTCGTACTCTATGATGTTTTTTGTGCAGTTGAACTATAGCCTGTAAGATGTGAGGAAGGATTTTCCCCGTGGGTTGATCAATTCCACTCTAGCCCCATAGCCTTGTTTGGATCCGGACTCGTCGAACTTAAGGGTCCACAAGTCATATTTTTTGTCTGGGGCTAGGAAGATGAAATGGTCTTTGGATTGTTCTTGAGAAGGTTGGGAGGGGTTTCCTCTAGTGCTGATGGTGTGCGGGTGAGGTTTGCCTCTAGAGAGATTTTTGGTTGGGATCCCCAGGCAAACAACATCGAAGAGGTGCTGCTAGTAGAAGTACTGGGTCTTGGGAAATCAGCTGTGTGTTCTTCTTTCTAGAGGGTGTCGATGCATCGGGTAGCAGTAGAAAAGCAAGGCTCACACTCTAGCTCTAAATGTTTCTGATAATGTACCGAACATAGAGTGCTGGGCAAGAGTGTAGTGGGGGTCCTTGCGGTACCCTAAGAGTTAACCTCAACCCTCATTTTTTCTTCCAAGTCCTGAGTTCTCTGAGAAACTATGGGATCTTCCCCGGGGGTGAAATCGAATGTTAAGATCTCAAGGGGTTTGTACACCCGGGGGGAAGCCTCAAAGAAGAGGACTTCATTTACCCTCCCAACTTTGGTGAGGGCCTATTTCATCTAGGGCTCACTTTCAACCCGGATCTAGTTAGATTATCCCTCCTAGGGGAGCCACAAGTGGGAGAAGTCGGTCAAGAAATACCCATTAAGGGACTTGGACCAATTGCGACTTAGTAATATCCCATAAGTCTCTGGGATGTCCACCACCTGGATGTCAATCACGCTGGCTATCCTAGGGTCTTAGATGAGTTGAATCTAGATTTTCTTCAGCTCACCCACCATTTTTACAGTAGCTTTATCCAGCAGGATTACTACATTGTTAGACATGGTGGGGTAGAATCTGAGCTTCTGGCATATGGATAAAGGCATAATATTGCCCAAAGCCCCAGAATCTACCAGGAAATTGTGTATATTCTTTCCTTGTATGTTCAAACCTAGAAAGAAGGGAGGATCCTTAGTATTTCCTTGCAAGACAGCCGCATTGGTGTCATCAAAAGAATCAGTCTTGGGTGGGTGACTGACAACTTCTAGGTTTCCCAAGAGCTTCAGAAGAGACTTCTTTTGCATGGGACAATTTGGAAAAACCTCCATCAAGGTCATGGAGGTGGTAGTTTGTTCTAACACCTTTGTGATGTCAAACCTTCCTTCCAGGAATTGGTGGCTTCCCTCAGCCGAGTCCTTAGCTTGGTTAGAGCCAGGGCCTTTTGGATGGATGAACTGATCAGTCGTGTTGTCCCGAGGAGTATCTTTGGGAGGCATGGGTGTATAAACTGGTCCTTTACCAACCTAACTCTGAGTTTTTTAGGGATTCCATGGGTTGGTGAAGGCATTGGCCTTAAATGCCAGAATAGATTCATCAAAGAACCCTTACAGTTTAGGTTCCTCTTCATCTTTTCTATCTGATCCAAAGAAGATGGTCTCATAGGTAAACGCACCATGAGTGGGCTCTTGTATAGGAGGCTCCAGAGGAGTAGGATCAGAAGTTTGTTATCTATCTAGCTAGGAAATCATGATGAACTTTTCCAGCATGGCATAGTTCACCTCATTATGTGAGGTTGTGTCGTGCAATCTACACCAGTTAGTCACAGGCTCCAAGTCTGCGACATGCATGAAATGGGAAGGTCCAGCGCTACCTTGATTGGTGTTTTGGTTTAGAGGAGGACCTCCAGTGTTGGCATGGTTGTTCCATTATTGTTGTTTGGGCCAGGACCTGTTGTTGAAATTTCTTCCTTTGGCATTGTTATTTCGTTGGCCAGAGAAAATATTCCCTCTCTAGGAATTGGCGTTGTGGGGTGCAAGGGACCCCACCTTCAGCTGTCCCATCTCCACAGTTAGTGAGGAAAATAGTCGTCGGAGGGATTTGACCTTGACAGATAGCTAAGTGTTTGCATCATAATGTGATGGTTGTTGTTGTTGGTTCCCCAAGAAAGCGGTAGCATTTGCCAAAGTTGAGGTGGCAATCCTCCTACCATAGATGACTAAAAGAAAGGCACTCCAGAAGGTTATGTCTGTGGTTGTTGCATTTGCTGCGGTTGGTTCCAAGGAAATGATTCTAGACCTGGTGTTGTCTGAACTTGCGGTGGGTATACGTATTGGGCCTATTGGTCTATTGACGGTGGTGGGGGATTCATGGCCATCATGGGGGCACCCATTGCTTGATTGGGGTTATATCCCTTGGCATAAGAAGTTCCACCGGGTATCATGTTAAAGGGCATGCTCTACCTAATCCCACCCAAAGATTTGTTAAGACCACAGGACAACTCCAAGGCTAGGTTGTAAACTTTCACGAGGGTATCCCAGTCATTGGGGGTGGTAGTTCTCTAGAGGAGAGTGGCAATGAGAGGGTCCATCTCATTAAGATAGGTTTGGATAGTTACATCCATGGATGGGATGAAGGGACCCATGCACCACTTTAAGGAGAGTTGGAACTAGTGATTAAATGTTGCCAGGGGCTCCTTTGGTTCCTTCCTAATGGAAATAAACTAGCTGTGAGACCACACTGGGTCCATGTGTATGCAGAAGGTAGCTAGGAAGGTGTCCTCCATGTCCTGCCAACTATTGATGGAGTTGGTGGGAAGGTTAAGGTACCAGTTCAGCTCATTCTGTCTGAGGGACAGAGGGAACATCTAGGTCACAACATCTTGGTGTTGGATCAGGTGTCAGTTCATGGCATCTTTGTGTTCTTGTAGATGATCTTTTGTAGTTCATGAGCCTAAATGCTCATATCAGGGACAAATCTTTTCTGGGTGTGTACGAAGATCATTGGTTGCACCCAAAAACTATCCCATTAGGGACCCGATGTTGCCAAAATATGTAGCCATCAGGGGTGTTAGATTTTGACTAGGTTGAGCATTAAGTCTCAAGGTTGTCTAGGGGACTTGGATATTTTGAGCTGTAGTAGATCCCCAGATAATGGTGGCTGGCTTGGATTTCGGGGTCCATTTCTTTCAAGAAGTAGACTCGAGTTCAACAAACCTTCTGGGATTGGGAGATGATCTAAGGACTCTTTCAAATCTTGCTGGTGAAAATGATCCAATCACACTAAAGGTCTGACACCTAAAACTATGGCTTGGGGAACCCTCAGGTGGTGTAAAATCTAAATCCTCAAAGGGGGACGAGTTAATGCCCTCCCTCTAGCACTAGTTTCTGTTGACAAGACTTTGTGATCGGGTCTGCCAATAGATGTAGGTTGTCACTAGGTACCGAGGTACTGGCCAACTTCACCTGTAAAGGTTGTCTAGGGAAATGAGATTCCCTGGGCCTTCAAGCACATGAGAGTTGGGTCTTGACAGTGTAGGAGCTTAGTTGGGAATGTGACTATTTTGATCAAGGGGATAGCTGGTTATCTTGGATTGTCTTCTCTGGGGTTTTAAGTAAGTGGGGTTTCCTGCAAGCATTCACTATTTTTACCAAATAAACTTCAAAAGATACTGCAGGGTTAGAAATATTTCATCTTCTTATAGTTATGCTAAACATTTAAAACATCGACCATGCTCTAACATACTACACTAAATAATGAAGAAATACAAAACCATCAGCTCATATTTAATCAATAGTGAAGGAAAAGAAGGTAATTAATCTACTTAAAATATCAGAGCAAGGGACATAAAGAACATATAGCACAAAAGATTGTTAATCCAGAGATCAGAATGCTAACAACTTCATTGATAGAACCCTTCCTTCTTCAATAACATGTTTCCAGCAAGCACTTGTGTGTACAATAATGGTGGCTCCAAGGGAGCATCTAACTACTAAAATCTTCTAAGAACCAAGGATCATTGAGCTCTGCAACTAAGAACTGAGAAAAGCCAAAAATGGTATTAGCTATGGATTGCAAAATAATCAATTTCACCGACCCTTATAATGAGGTCAGACTTATTATTTATACACAAGCTTTGACCTAAAACTAACCTAACTTATTTTACACTTAACAATATAATATCATTTTTGGTGGACAGTACTACCTACACCATGCTACAAAAGACCTCAAGGCAGAAAAGGTTTGACATGTCAGAAGGATAAGACAAGAAAAGAGGAGTGGAAGAATCAGCCTCGAGAAGAGAGCCAGAGAGAAAGTAGAAGAAATTTGATCCCCCAGGGATTAAGGCTATATGCATCATAAATGGAAGAGTAGCTCACTTTCTCTGATGCACCAAGTGTTACTTTGGGATGACGCCATGGGGAAACCACCTATCACAACCTTCTTATCAGGTCGATGTGCCTTATTGTGATTACTTGCCCTCTGACATCCTTATTAACTACTTTGAAAGTGACCGGTTGACTTTGGGAACCAGGACATGGGTCACCTTAAAGAATTCAGAAATATTGGATTCGGGACTCCGGGATCTGGAAGCTTGCACCCTCAAAGAATAAGGAATACAATCGATACATGGTTGATGGGATTCTCCAAACTCTGGAGAACTTTATTGTTCCTTACTATTTTTCAATGTCTCCAACACCTGGCTTATGCCTTCTTCATCTATTTCTTTAATACTGACCCATCGACTATGAACATCCTCCAATTTTTCCTCAACATCTCCGGCCCCGTTCCAGAATTCATCCACCATCTTCACAATGTCATGTGCTAGGATCATTGTCTTGGATAATCTAGATAACCTACCCTGGTCAAAGTCTTCAACAACCAGATACAGGGAGTCCATTCGTTCATCAAATTTACTAAGGACGTAGTCCTCTGGGGTGCACATCTCGGTGGTGAAGGGATCGAATTGTGATATACCAACAACAAACGCTTGAAATAGGCCCAAGGGGTATTGGGCCACGGTCACCTTTTCTTTCAAGGCCTTAATTAGTTCCCTACATACCTCAATTTTGAGGCCAACTCTAGAGTACTAGACCTAGAGGGAATCATATTATTCATCTCCCAAAATTCCCGCCTCTATGGCGGCTTCTTCTCTGATGTTACAAATTTCTTCTAGCTCGGCCCTCCAGTTTTCATACTTTACTAAATCTTTCTCCCATATAAGAGCAGAGACATTTGCTTGGCTGATAAGGATGTCGATCCAATAAAGGTTTGGGAGGGATGCCACTCAAAATTTTCTTATGGTAGCTACATGCTTGGCGGCCCACCCATCTACAGCCTATGCCTTCTTTTTCATGGGCCAGAGAGAGTCCACATCACCCTGCACAAGTGGCAATCTGGAGGAAGAGGTTTCTGAGTGGATCTCGGCCAAAGGCTTTGTAATTTATACCAAAAGTGTGAGGAGATTGGAATTAGTCTCTCTTTCCTCCTTCAAATTTTGGCCCTACTTGATATATCGGGCCTCTACTACTTTGGTGGCCTCCATTATCAGGTCTAGTTCACCTTTCTTGTGTCTTCTCCCTAGTGCCACTTATGTGATGTTGTAGTCTTTGTTTCCTTACGACCACTACATTGGAGGAGGTGTTGTGATAGTCACAAATGTGTTTCCCGCTATCCCAGTCTAGAGGGTATGGATTGCCTGTGCCTTTTTGGGCTTATGAGCCTCTGCGTGTCTAGCCATAATTTCGGCCAAGGAGAGTGGAACGCCTGATGCGATTGCCAAAGCCTTTCTTTTTCTTGATTCTACCAGCCAATGGGCCAGTTGGGATGGCTTTTCTTTTAAGACCTATACACCAGGATTCCCTTTAGAATCTGGCAGTGTGTTCCTGGAATGTATATTTTCTTCAAGCTCTTTCTCCTTCTCTCGCTCTTGTTCTTTTTCCTATTCCGCGGAACCTTCAGTATTTTCCGCCATGCTGGAATCCTCTGTTGTGATGTCCAGAACTTCTTCTCTAGCATTGATATTGCTTGTATCATTGGGGACCACCTCATCTCTCCTGGCGTTAGTTGATCTGACATTTTCATTTCCTGGGTCTTCCCGATCATTCTACTACTGCTATTCTTCGGCCTCATTGGCCTCATTCACTAGAATATTTCCCTCCATCAGAATATCTTCTGGAGGTGGGTGAGGTCTCTAGCCAAAGTTTGACAATGCGGCCACCTTTACTACCTCACCAAATGTGCTCCAGGGCACTTGATCACCCTAAGTAACCAAAGGCATATGGAGCATGATGAATGGGGGTACGGTTGATCTCGTAGGTCCATTTTTCCCAACCATCAGCTGCTCATCTATGGGTTTCCTTGGTGTATCTTTTATCTCTTGGACCGGTGTCTTTTCCTACTCAAGAGCCATTTGTGCTCCATCCCAGGCCTCCTATTTTGATGAAAATTCTTCTTTCAGGACTTCCTTTTCTGCGGGGATCTCCTCTTTATCCTGAGTGGTAATTTCCTCCACCGCTTGACCAATATCCCCTTTCAAGTTCATGATTTCATCCACCCCAAACACATCATCAAAATCATCATGTGGGGGAGGGCTGTCAAGGATCTCTTCAAGTTTGGGGAAATCTGAACTGAGGTCAACTGGGGGCACAACTGACATACCGGGGCTAGTGGCCACACTTGGGGTAGGGGTCACCTTTTTCTTCTTCTTTCTCGTTAGTGGGACCCCGGTCTCCAAAATACTAGTAGACTCTACCTCAGAAAAATTCTATCTACTCATCATTGTAGCCAACAATGGGGGTCCCACCGAGTGAGAAGACACCATCAGAGTTACGAGGAGGCCGGAGGATATTTGTGTGCTTATTTGCTGGCTAGCCAGCCTCATCAACTCCATTTGTTGTTGCAATTGTACCATCGAGGGGTGGGGCCTTGGGGAGGTACCTTAGTTGGGGCACCCTCTTTATCTTTCCCCTTGCTCATACTAGGTGCGGCGGTGGTGGAAGATGGAGTGGCCTTTCAGACAATTGGTTTCTTCAAGGTGCTCTTGGGGCACACCCAGTCAAAATATTGGTTACTTGCCTCCAAAATAGGGTGACATACTCCCTCAATTGTCAAGTCTTCAGGGGTGGCCCAATCCACTGGAGGGAGGTCCAACTTGTCCAATCCTTGATCCTTGTATGATGGGTCTTTGAGTGGCCCATCATTTGAAAAACCCTTCGGAAAAGTCTGAAGGTCGAATGCCTTCATGAGTCCTTTGGACATGTGTGAATGTTGACAGGCCCAAAGATCAAAATTGTCCAGGCAGTCTACCCAAAAATCTTCAATATCATCTTCATGCGACGGGGAAGCTAGGGGAAGTTTCGTGGCAATCTTTCCTAGAGGGTCATAGTTCTTTTTGGCATGGTGGAATGCCACCAGTCCTAGGGTTTTTAATTCATTATCTTCCTACCTTGCTGCGGTGAGGCTGTACATATAATTCCCACAAAAAAATGGGAATGGGACATTGATGACCTTCTTCAATGTAAAGAAGGTATGTAGGTTCATTATCTGCCGGCAGAACTCCAAAAGAATGATTCTGTCCCTGCAATACCAGGGAAGAAGATAGGGTTTCCTAGAGAAGCCGGTCACCCGAATGTAGGTGTGGTGCTAGAACTGAATAAAGTAGCAGCCATAGGTGCTAACCAAATTCATCACCTCCTATGATAATTGGTACCCAGAGTCTCAGGTAAGTGTTAGGATGTTATGGTAAATGAAAGCATCATTTAGCCAACAAAAATTTAGGAAACTGAGTTCCCATTACATTTGGGAATAGTGATCCCATTGTGTCAACTGGCCTGACTCATTTCCAAGTTCACCAACTATTCCCAAACCTGGAAAATCCTGTCTTTGTTGGGCCAATTCCCATAGCACATAGGATGTCATGTAAAAATTGGAACTCTAGATGATGCCCTTCAGCTGCATGTCCACATGGTTAGATATAATGGCCGCCCAGTTGAAGGTTAGTTCACGAGTGGTGATGCAGTAAAGAAAGTAATAAATCCACACCAAGAAATCTTGGGCGTGGGTCAATCCAAAGATCCTGCATAAAAATATAATGCCCGCCTGGATGGGCTCTTTGAAATCCTCGTGGGGAATTTCCAACTTCATCCTTTTATGGTCCCTCTTTAGGGACTTTAGCCACTGACTATTGAGATATTGTCGGGAGACAACCTCAGCTTCCTCAAACTCCTTCAATGACTTGGATCGATTGATGATGGTAGACCCTTTGAACTGTAGAATCCCTAGCCCTGAGGAAAATGCTGCTACGTCTAGAGTGACAATTGTCACCAAATATTGTAATGGTCAGGGATTGGTGAGAAGAACTATCCGAATAGGTGCATTGTACAATGTTGCCAACTAAAGTATCAGTTCTAGTGATTGCACCGAACAAGGAAAGTTTGTGGCCTTGATAATGCTGGAGGTGGCCAAATGAGTAGCCATACTTTCTCTGCCGGCCTTCAACCTGTAAATGGCTTGGATTAAGCCTTTCATTTTAGCCCAAAGTCTGGGCTCCGTGTCTATTATTTCCTAGACTTTGGAGTCCACCTTGGACCATACGAGAGTTCCCTCCTTTGGGTGTTTGGAGGTCAAGGGAAGCTTTGCCAACATCTTTTTGGCCTTGGTTTTTGTGGCCACCTAGGTGGAGGTGGTAGGTAGCTCTAGGATATCAAGAGGGGTGATTACTTCAGACATCTTGATCGACTATCTGCAAAAGAAAGACCAGAGAACCATTAGAACATGGAGTATATAAAAAGATCTTTTGAAACTCTGGGGGATTCATCACCACTCTGCACCTATCCAATAAGTGTTAGCATATATCAAAAATCCTAGAATACTTAAAATGGACGTGAGTGGGACTCCAGGGTGTTGAACTAAGTGTCAAGATGAAATGAAAGACAAGGGACTTCTCAGGACCCGGAGTCTGGGTAAACTAGCCATTATCGACATGACCGATAGTAAGATGTATTTGGCTAACATGGATCATCACATGGCGACATGTAAAATGGTGTAAATGTCATTAATGGTGAGAAGTGGGCAGACACGAGGAAAAATTGAATGCCAGATGGGATAGGGTTTAAAATTCCACTCATGGGAAATTAATCTTGCCAGTAAGGTGATAAGACAAGGGAGAGAGAAAGTTGCCATGGCTCAAATCGGCAAGGTGCCAAGTTCGAACCGTGGTGACTCCCTCTCGACAAGCTTGGTTAGGTGATGGAAAATAATTGTAATGAGGCATGACAAGTTCAGAAGAATGGAAGGATACACATAAAATTTACATAAGTTTACAGAGGGCCAAAGGCTGAGACATATATACACTAAAATATAGGGAACCAAAGTTCTTTGAGGGCTAAAGAGGAGCTCAAAGAACATCAACAACATATAAACAGTATCTATAGATTATTTACATGATTATACAATGCTTACATAGCCACACAAGCTACTCAACGACAATATACATTACATACACTAGTTTACAACTGCACAAAGGGTGGACAACCCTCTGGTAGAGCCAACCCACCAACGGGAGGCAAACCAAGAGAAAAACACAATAGGTGGGAACAAAAAAAAGCAAACAAAGATGAAACAAAAAAAAATGGAAACAACAAGAACCAGACAACAAGAAACCAGAGAAGGTGAAAATGAAAACCTACCTGGAGACACAAACAAAAGTAGGGGAGAAGAACACCAAGAGTTCTCTATAACAAGTCTACCCTTGAACGACCATGAACCAGCACCGCAAATCAACTTTTAATCAACCACTAAGCATAGAGCAACTCGCTTTTTAATCACATTTTAATCACCTAAGACTCTTTCTAAATGCTCTAAGTGTTTTAATCACATTAATTGTGAAAGTGATGGGTAATTTCCATTTATACTCTTAGGGTAAAAAAAATTTACATTCTTCTCTGCAAACTCTGGAACAGGCGGACCTCCAAACTCCAGGCCCGACGATTCCATGCAACCATGCCTTCTCATGAAAGGAGATAGTTGAAGAGAATCCTAGAGTCCAAAATCTGGCTCTAGAAGAACAAAAGACTCTGGCACCAGGCCCAGAGTCACAAAAAATAGAAAACAAAAGAAAGACACCTCACGGGAGCAAAGCTCGGAGAAGAAAAACAAAGGAAACAAAGAAAACAAGGCAAGAGAAAAAGTGAAAAGAGGGGACCCAACATTTTGCACACAAAATGTAGGGATGGGTATGCAGGGCATAATAGGGTGTTGCATAGATATTTTGGAGAGAAGAGGTGAGCACTTCTATTTACACATTGAATATAGTTCAGTTGAAGAAAGGTACAAACAAAACTCCCTATGAGTTGTGGAATGGCTGATCACCATGTGTAAGTTATTTCAAAAAATTTAACAGTAGATGTTATATAAAAAGAGATGAAAATATAGTTAAGTTTGACCTAAGAAGTGACAAGGGGATATTCTTAGGATACTCCTCAAAGAGAAAAACTTACAAGTTATTGGAAAAGAGAAAAAATAAGATAGAGGAAAGTGCTAGTGTAGGAATAGATAAATGTTTTGAGAAAAATGATGAATCCAGCAAGAAAGAACCTGAAGACTATCATGGGTTTGTATATGTACAACCAGTGGAGTAGGACACAACATAAGAATCAATGGAGAGATGGGTCAATAAACATGAAAAAATACAAGAAATTGAAGAAAATCTTAGAACTGAACTGATATTGCAAAAGTATGTAAAGTTGAATCACTCCCCTAATCAAATTATTGGTGACAATAAAGAAGGTGTGTTACCTAGAAGGAAGGTGAGATAAGATACTTTTTTATATCTAAATTTAAGCTGAAAATGGTGAAAGATGCATTGAGAGATGAAGATTGGGTGAAATCTATAGAAGAATAATTGGATAAGATTGAGAAGAAAAAAAGCTAAACACTAGTGGCCAGACTGGTGGACAAGAATGTGATAGGTACTAAGTGGATTTTAAAGGATTCATATGCTACTTATAAAGGATTCAAGGTATATCAAATGGATGTTAAGTTATATTTTCTTAATGGTATTTTGGAAGAAGAGGTATAAATTGAACAATCTAAAGGATTTTCTAATTCAGAAGGTAAGAACATGGTGTGTAAATTAGAGAAATGTTTGTATGGGTTGAAACAAGCACCCAAGACATGGTATGAATGATTGCATTCATATCTGATTTGGATTGGTTTCCTAAGGACATGTGATAATAGTAATCTGTATTTGAAGATTGAGAAAGATGACATGCGGGTGATTTCAAAGATATTTGTAGATGATATCATTTTTAGTGGCATTTAAGAGATAAGAAGGTCATTTGTAAATGAGATGATGAAATAATTTGAGATGGCTATGATCAATGAGATTAAATTTGATGAAGAGACCAACTCTATGAATGGTTCAACCTATAAATGATAGGTTCCTCAATCCTCTAAGAGGATGATCTCAAATCCTAGGTCTCCACACCTTCATTATATTTCTCTCAACCCATGAACAATCAACATCATTGTACAATCCCCCTTTTTCAATCCCATACTAAGGGCTATTCAATCCCTTGACCAAACTGACCAATTATGTGTTCTATCAAGGAAAACAACAGGTTAGGGAGTAGTTTCATAATATTCTAAAATATCATTCTTATTCAAACTAGAGGGTTCCAAGTATTCAAAAAGACCCCAAAGTCCCAAATAGTGTAATTTAAGCCTTTTAGGCCTACTCAGCTAGTAGCCCTAACCAAAGGGTTTTTGATAAATAAGTCTTAAAACTTGCAAAACACTCCCCCAATAAAAGTGCATATTATGATACTCTTTATGGAGATTCTTCCAACCCTAAAGGAATAGGTCTATATCTCTTGATTCATTGTCAGAACCCTATTAGACCAAAGAGACCTAATAGCCCTAATTAGCCCTCTTTAACAATGGAACTCTTCACCACTTTCTACACAGAATTAAACCAATTCATCGATAATTTACCTGCATCTACCAATACTCCCAATCCACTATTAGATTCACTCAATCCACTCCCAAGGCTTCTCTACACACTCAACTCCTAAAAAATGCCACCAAGCACATAAATATGCTTGGCCTAGGGCTTGGTGTTGAAAATAGATGTCGATGAATTCCATCCTCCTAACTATGGAATCCTAAAATAAATTTCCCCAACTTGTAATTCCCAAGTGGTTGTGGTGATCCATTGGTACAATCTCAAGTTAGCTCCATTTTGGTGTAATGCCCTTATTCTGAACTACAAATACCAGTCATAAAAATAGTTATAAAATACCTCAAATGGATTTATCAAAACCTCTTACTTGATTCTTTAGAAAGGTATTGAAATTTTCTTCTCCACCATGTGATACTCCAACACAACCAATCTATCAAACAAGAAAAATTACCATAAAAGTTGCTCTTTTCTTATAAAACCAGAATTTGTCTTTATTGCTTTATCAACACCAAAAGTTACACATTTCATGATCATCAATTGAATTTGATTCAATCCACTATAAATATGCTCTCCCTACTATTACCAACTAATTTAAAAAAATTTAGACTTTTGGGGAAGTTGGGAAGCTGACACAAGACAAAATGCAACTTTTCTTGCAAAGTTACAAAATGCAACTTTTGCAGTTTTATAACTTTCTGAGCAAATTTTTCTCTTAATGCATTTTATGAATTCTAAGATCTCCTATGGACCCCTAATGGATCCAAAATAAAAAACATGAAACAAACACACATACTACACTAACTTTGGGTCCTATTGGTTGTTTTTCTAGTTTTGAGCCTTGCTATAAAATTTGTGGATACCAGTGATTATTTTTTCTTGAAATGTCAAAACCTGCCTAATATACTACTAGAATTTATTGCAAATTATCATCTCCAAGAATTAAAAGTGATAAAAAAATGAAAATCCTACACCTTAGGTCATATTTTGTCCAAGTTATGCAAAAAACCCTAATATTCTCAGCTTGGTATTTGAACTTACTTTTTGCCGAGAAACTTAAAATGTTTTAAGTCATGTGATCTTTTTCATGTTTTAAGTTAGTTGCGTGATCTATTAAAACTTTCTGAATATTACCTTTTGTTATGAGACTCAACACAAAGCTTTGGTCGCATGATCTTAGAAGGAAAAAAATATAATTTGTAATATTGGGAGATTTAACGTGAGTGGTCGATCTTCAAGTTGATCCTACGGTGGGCGTGAAGCCTCCAGATAAATTCATGAATTAAGAAATCATATGGAAACTTCAAATTCCTTTCAGTCATGACTTAAGGATAAAGCTTGGGAGATTTAGTGCAAGTTGTTGGATTAAATATGATCTAATGATAGTCACATAGTCTCCAAAAAGATGCAATAAGTACAAAATGAATGAGAGATTTAACATGAGCCGTCAAATTAAAGAAGATCTAATGATGGTGGTGTAATCTCTAAGTAAACTCATGGTAAGCCAGAAGGTTCAGAAACTTTGAGTTTTTTATTCACGTGATCTCTAAAATAAAAAAGGTTAAGTAAAGTTGAAAGTACGGTTAATATGAAAGATTTAAACCATTGATAGATTTTAGATCGCATGGTGCACGTTAAATCTCATAATAAAAATGGAGTCAAGGATAACTCTCAGTGACAAGGAGATAAAACAATCACATGGTCATCAAGAGAACTGGAGTAAGAGTAAGGTAAAGTTATAAGGGTTTCTTCTCACACCATGATGTACCATAGCTAGACAATTAAAACAAAAGGATTATGAAAACATGTGAAGTCTGCTGCGCTATAATAATGTGAGCCAATCATATCAAGCATAGAGCTTATTTCACATATAATAAGGGTTTTTAAACTGACAAAAGCACTCATGATTATCCCAATTGGATTTTTTCAAAATGGATCACTTGTCAACCTCAGATGCCACGGCTAAAAAATTGATATCAAAGCACATAGAGTAATGGAAGAAGTGACTGAGTAACAATTTCATGATATCGAATAGACTGGTGCATTGATTTCTTAGGAATAAATAAGCATTGTTGTTGCTCATTTTAGTTTACCAAAGTTTCAGAATACAAAGCTAAAGATTACATGAGTGTTAGTGCTTTCAGAAGAACAAAATTGTCAGGGTTTTAGTGTGAAGAAACAAGAATTTGTGCTTAAGATCAGCATTGTTTAGTTAAGAGTAGAAAAGATGAGTCGAGAAGCAAGTGTGGCTTCAACCAGTGGAAAGAGTGGAGATACTGAAGATGATCAGAAAGGAAAAAAAAATTACTCCAATGAATTTGTAGCTCTGCTACTAGAAATAATCTGAGGAAAAAGGTAAATGATGAATTCCTTGCTGATGATATATCATATTATAGAGATGCTAAGACTCCTGATGTTTTTGGATACCATCTTTTCAATTACTTTCATAAAAATAGCGATGGTCTTGTTCCCATTTCAAACCCATGGACATCAAGGTTAGCTAAATCGATAGTGCCAAATGTCTTTGTAGATGTAGATTTATTGTTTGAATTGGCCAATAGATATGATACCATCTATAATACTATCAATAAGAATGATAGAACAACCCTAGTTACTCTAGATAGGGTATCTTTCATGAAAGCTTTCAACCTTTATAACCCCTGCACCATAGAGATAGACCTAAAAGCATTAGAAGCTAGGTATGTTAGGGAATCCTCCATTGTGGCTAAGTTGATTCAAGGTCATGTGCCCAAAAATACCAGAATTTACATAGTGACCATACCAAATTCCATTGCACCCTATTTCTACAAGGATTTAGCTTTTTATATGAAATATATTTCCTATGGAATGTGTAGAGTTTTAGGAGTGGATGGGGGTAGTGAAAGGATATCTTCAGATAATATGATCATTGTTTTGGATATTCAGAGTCCACATATTAGCACAAATTATGATTATATTAAGTATGTTATTGACCGAATGCATCAAGGGTTCATAGAAATTCAGAAAAAGAACCCAGCCTTAAATTATTGCAATATTCTCTTTTCATGCATTTGATTTTGTTTTAAAATTTCAATATCATGGACCTAAAAAATTTGAGACCTAGGAGATTCTTCCAAGGCCAATCCAACCCTATACAACTCTGGTTGAAGGTTTGGAATTAAACATCAGGGGAAAATTAATTCTATGCATTCCAGAATTGGATGGTGTATCCAATTATAAGTTGGTTAGGAGTAAACATGACAAGACTGTCAATCAAGTTATTGCAGCTTCTTAGGCCTTGTAAATTTGTGGATAAGTGGACAAGAGACCATAACTAAGGAGATTTCTACTATGAGAAAGATTTTAATTTAATAAGGGTTTATGGTTTCTCCCAACCACCACATATAATTCCATATCATGTGCCACCAAGGATAGTTGTTATGGAGTTCATCTAGTAATTTATGTTGACTGATAAGGAGCATTTGGCTCCACATTGAAAAGGTACCTTTACACCCCAACAATTTAAAGTTTACAACTTCACAATTGGCAAGAGGGCATTGGACTCAGTAAACAAATGGTTGGGTCATTTCAGAATGAATGTAGCCTTGTACAGGTATGTTGACACAAAGGGTTTCATTAAAAGTGCAAAGAAACTCTTGACAATAACCATTCCAAATACCAAAGAGCATGAGCATTGTGTAGAGGAGGACCTCATAAGGAACATCTTAGAAGATGATGAAGTTTCAAGGAGGGTAGAGAAGTTCCAAGATCTAATGGATTTGGAACAACAAATAAAGAAGAAAGGGATCCCTTTTGAGGGTTACTTCTCAGAAATGACTTACTTGCAAAGAATTGATACGATGATGGAATCTTATAACACATTGTGCAACCAGCTTGAGGAGGTAATAGAAGGTAAAGAATGATGCCATAAGAGGCACTCTTCTTCAGAATATGAAGAAGATAGTGGTGGAGGATATTATGTTCCTAGCCCTCCTCCCATGGATCATCCACATGCCATAGAGGAGAACATAATAATGGAACTTACAGAGGTACCTGCTATTGAGATAACTGATGAACTCCCAATGAAGAAATAGAAAGTACAATTAGGGGAGAATTATTATGCTAGGGCATATGAAAGGAACAAAGATAAAGTGAGTGCCTTAGTCACTGGTAACAAAGCATATGAACATCAGCTTAGGAAGTTAATAAGGGAATGGAAGAGGAAAAGAGAAGATGTAGAAGAAGAAGTTGAAATACCTCTTTTACTGTGTTAGGGTGAGAGAGAACTTTAGGAAGAAATTTATTTGAGTGATGATGATTTTGTAAAAAATAGGGGAGTTTAAAAGATTTTTTATCGAAAGAAGCAACAATATGTAGGATCACAACTGTAGTTAAAAAAGAGTGACCAAGTGCCAAATGAATCCTTGCAAGTTTTGTAGGCTTATGATCTTGAAGTAGAAAAGATGACACCTGAGGAAGCTAGAAAATTGGTTAAGTCTAGTGGGATGTTACTTGTGCCTTGCTAGGATCTTGCATCAGCATTTATCATTGACCAGATAAGAAGGCAACCTGATATAAAAAAAATTTAGAGACACAGGTGGGAGAAATGATTAGGAGCTATGGATATAATCCATAATCCCAAACTTTATCCATGTGGACTCTGGCTCCCAAGACACATAAGCCATCACTAATAAATGTGTAAGAAAAAATGGATGGGGATAAGATCATATGGTCTATCCACAATACTGGAGATTTGGAAATATCATAGGATCTTACACATTTTTCTCATCTGACTGAAGCTAAAGCTGAACAGATGTTAAAGAGATATCAAAAATTATTTGATGAAGCAACTATTGTAGTAAAGGATAGAGAACTATTCTTGATTAAGATCAATGCATTAGAGAAGCTGGTGGCAGAATTAAATCAGAAGTTAGAAGAAATCCCTGAGGATATTCCTGCATCACCTAAGCAAGTTGTGGATGCACCAGTACAAACTGAGGATACTGGGGATATTTCAAAGGAAACAGAGCAAAAGGACAAAGATCAGAATAAAGTGGCTTTGGAAGCCTTATGGAATATCTTATAACATAGGATCAATGTCCTAAAAGATAAAGATGATTTAGTATACAGTGCTTACAACAATTTGTTTGGTATTTTTATGTTGTAACAAAAACAACAACAACTTCTTCTTCTTATGACTATTTTATAGAGAAGCCATCTCCAAATATTGGTTCCTGCAAGAAAAGGACCAACTAACAAGCACTCTTACAATACTTCTACTTTTTAGGTTCTATTATACCAAGGGGGGGATACCCTATAATACCTTATGATATCTCTATATGGTATTATCAAGCAGTAATATCATAGTAACTCAACATAATCGGGAGATACTAGATAATTGGCTAATTAGCCATTGAACATCAACCATGAAATGGAGCATGAGATAGGAATTCACAACAAAATTGCACAAATATAGACTTAATGGATTTAATATTTGTTTATAGGAGAATACAGCCAATATGCAACTAGAAAGGCAATAGTACATAACTTATTAGCTTTAGATCAGTGCTTTATCCATTGGGATACACTCTGATTCAAATATAATATACCGAAATCAATATTCATCAAAGATTCTAGTCCATAACATAATTATCCCAAACCCCTACTACCAATAAAATCCTAGCACATGTCAAATGAATCTATGTATTAATCAAAGCCTAGTTTAATCTGATCCTAGATCAAAAATCTCAAATAAGTACATAAACATAGAGAAAGTCTGTGCTAATGAATCAGAAAATTCATAACTCACAAGACACATAACAAAGGAGAGATTGGAATCCAGATCTTTGTATTAAGTTTATAGAATCATATTCCAGCATACAAAAAGTACTTAGATATAACCTCTTTGATAATATACAAAAGATTTCTCAGTTTTATTATTAATTTTTACAGTCATCTAGTACAAACTATACTATATTTTCCCCTTTGACTGAAACTTTGCAAATTTGCTTACAATCCAATTTTTCCAGCCCTTTCCAATGATCTTGGGAATCCTTTTATAGAATAGGATTGCAACAAGCTATGCATCACTTGGAATAAGGACAACAAATGACTCAACAAAAAGACAAAATAAAAAATGAATTGATAACCACATTTTTTTATAATAAATATTCAACATATTTTGTCTTCTGACCGCTTGGGTGCTTGTAACTACTTCAAATTTGTTCAAAAGAAGCCACCCATAATCTATTTTCTTTGTTCTTGATGATGTAGGATCTTTACCTTTGTCTATCTCATTCATGAATTAGGAACACTGCCACTTGTTATCTTTCACACACTCTCACCTTCTCGTTGATCAACTGTATCATGTTTGTCCTTCTAGGAGGTATACACCTCATTACTTGGCCAATCAAAATCAATGAATTCATCTTTTTTTTCTGTTAATTTTATCCCAATTGGCACTTGCCTTCTCAATCTCCTCTTTCCATAATTCAAAAAATGCCCGGGCTTTGCTAATCATTTCCATAGTTTGGAGAAACAAAACCGTGCTTTCCAAAGTAATAATGTTGTTATTCCTAGTCGTCAAAGCCTCATTGATTTGTCTTAACCACAATGCTTCACTCTTTATGTCACCACTCTTCTTGAAAATGTTAGAAAACATCTCATATCTATCCTTTGAATATTCTCTCCTCAAAGCTTCTATCTTTCTGATGATGATGCTTCTCTTGATGTCCATGTCCACCATTAATTTCAAGCATTTATAAGTACTAGTTAAAACAATATCAGCATTGTTTTCTTCCTTGAATATGGAATAGAATAATTTCAAATCAGACTTCTTTCCTTTCCATCTATCCATGATCAATCCCCATTGATCCTTGTCTGCATCAAACTCATTTATTACGCTAATAACCTTTTTTCCTAGTGAATAAAGAGTAACAAGACTTATTTCTTTATTACACTGAATGAGGGTGGAATGTATTTCATCAGAGTACCTTTGTCATACCCATGCCTCTAATTATTTAAATTGTGAGGACTCTTCAATACTTCCTTGATTCTTCAAATCTGGTCCTTTCAAAAATTAGTTTTTCTTTTTCTAATTCCTAGTCAACTTGGGTAACTCGACTTGATGGCATAGGGGAAGGAGGGAAAGTTATAATTGGACTAGATGTACAAGGATAATGTGGATCCTGTGTTAACATCCTTTGAGGAGAATATTGAGATACCTATTTTCCCTCTAGGATGGCAATTTTCTTGTCCTTTTCAATGGACTTTACCCTTTCCTCATTATATGCTTTCATGACTATTTCATAATTTTCCCTACGGCTTCTAATTTCTTGTTCCTATTTCTCAGCTAATTTTATATGAAACTTTACTAACTCTAGAGTAATTCTAGGTGCTTCTACCCCTGAGGCACCTGCAACTCTCTTTACTAATAGGTTGCTTGACTGTTCAACATGGTCATCTTTAGCAATTTTCTTATTCTCTTTTTTCTTTAAAGACCACATTACCAGTGATGCATGGTATTCACTAAATTTGACACCATTAGATGTTCCACTAGTGTGCACTAGTTTAGTCTCTTTCCTAACAACATCAAAGACAAAGGAATCAACAAGATCCCATTGAGGCAGGATAAGAACTCTTTCTTTCTGTACTAATTCTCTGCCTTCTTCAGGAGTGATTTTATCAAACTTAGCCATCATATCATGTTTTACTTCCTTTTAAATGCCATCTCTATCCCTATCAAGTTGGTCATCTTGCAGATTTTGACATTTATCTTTGAATTCATTAATATGAATTCTCCAAAGGAATTGGATAAAGGCCCTGACTTTAACAAATTGGTCATTAGATAAGAATTAATCACTAGCCTATTTAGTGATAGGGTCCAGCTCCTTTCCAAAAAATTTAGCTACTATTAGATCCATTGCAACTTTTTTGGGTGCCTCTAGAACTCCTTGCAGTTCTTGGGTTGTAAACAATATATGCCCTGTATTCCCCATTTTCACTAATTTATCAGCAATGCTCTGTTCATCCATGTGCATGGGAGAATGGGAAGGGGAATAAATATCAATTTTTTGTTGATCATTTCCTTCCACCCTTTTCCTTTTTCAAGAAAGAAATCATTGGGTAATGGTTTCTAATCACCTTTTCCCTTTTTGATCAGAAGTTTTTTCAAGTCTAGGTAGGATTGTGCTATATCCTCTTCATTGGTATACCACATATTTTTCTAGAGGAACAAACCTTCCCTGTGAAGCTCTTCTCAGAATAGCCTTGGCCTTTTCTGGTTCTATTTCCATTACTTTCTTCTTCTTTTGGTCCAAGGCTTGCATAATATCTTCAAACATGCTCATCAGGGATTCCACCTTCTTTTCCCAGGGTATAAATACTTTCAAGGGATCATATGTTTTGTCAAAATGTTGGATAAAATCTAAAGATTTCTTATATGCTAACCATTTTTCCTTCTTGATCTCTTGTTCCATCAGATCTAATTTATTTCTAATTATATCTTCAGGGAAATTAAATTGATGATCTAGAGTGACACATTTAGTTCTTTTCCTGAACATATCAATAATAAATCCCTCATTGTCTGCATATCTTATCATTGATGTTGCTAACTAATATGGCTCCAATTATTTGTCAAATAAGGTCCATCCCCCTTTGGTAATGATGAAATGGTGAACTTTTGTGATGGTAGGGAATATACTACCTTTCACCTTTCCAGTCAAAGCTTCCTCTTGCAACCGACCCAGTTGTCTAAGAATTTCTACCAGGAAAATCTTGAGTGGAACCCTATAAGGGAGGACATTTGGAGTTCTTCTGAAACCGTAAACCCTAATAACTATTGAGATAGGATAAAGAATGAAGTCACCCCAATTGTGAACAATCTGCAACTCTTTAGCATACTTCATTGGTCTCAAAAGTCTCAACACCTTTGTGTGAATCCTAGGGTTATCTATACATAATAATTCTCTGAGCCTAGAGTTAAAACATCTATTAAAATTAATAAAACTGGCCTCTTTCATGTCCCAAAACAAGTCAGTACTCCACAACTAAATTGGCAAATCTTCATCGTCTTGAAATTTGGTAAGATCCATTTCTTCTTCAAAATAGTCAACATTATTAAATAAGATCATGTGCATCATCATAGAATACCATCCCATTGGCTTGACTATCTTAGAATCTTTGATGCCTACCAGACCTTGATGCATCAAGTCAGCAATGTAATTAGCATAGTAAAAAAAATTAGACAAATGTAGATGCAAAATTTGAACCACCATAAGCATAAAATGAATAGGCATTGTTGTCTCCTCATCTTCTCCCAGAACACGATACATGGCACTATACATCTCTCTAGCCTTTCCATTAAAATAATCTAGTTTGAAGGGCTCTGGTGTGTTAGGGCCTACTATAATTAGACCCCCTATCTTATTGAAATACCCTTTTAAGGCCTCATTCCTGAAGCATTCCTTTTGATTCTTGTATACCTCTTTGAAGTATTCAAAATCAATGGCATCCATCTGAACATAAAGATCACTCAACTTGAAGACTTTTCTTATCTCATTAGCTATTACATTCAACAATATGTTTCTGTCTATATCTCTCAGAACCCTAGACACCTTATCATAGGCTTTGGCTATTGTAATTAACAAATTTGTGTCCATCAATACTCCAAGAAATATTAATTCTCCTACATCTAGATCCCATATATTACACTCCGGGGTAGGAGCATTTCTTTGGCCAAAAGCAATTTTGAACAGGCTAAGACTACTTGTGCTAACCTTGGTGTCCCTGGCCCATCTACCCATGTCATATAAACCTTCCCAGACTCTAAAATGAGGACTTATAGGAACCACTCTCTTGATTTGGGTAGAATCATGTGTAGATCCATTCAACTATTGTATAAGATCATCCTGCACATTTCTATCTTTGTAATCTATGTTACCAGTGAATTCAATCCTAGGGGCCATTTTCTGAACTTAGGGCTTCTTATAGTAACAATATCAGATTGTATCAATAATCTATTTATCTTTCAGAATTTGAAACCCTACTACAAGCATGAATCTTAATGTTTCAATAGAAGACTTACCCATTCTACAATTTGTTACACAGAGTGCGAGATTGCTGCAACTTTGAGTTTCACTTCGATAGTTATGGAAACTTTGAACTCAGGCAATGAATTATATGCTTCAATCCAATAAATCTATTGCATTGAATTTTATTGAAGTGGCCACACACTCTGTAATCAATTCATCTGGTTTGAAACTCGCTACTTAACGGTTCATAGAATCCATTCTGAAAACTTTAAATTTGAAACATAGATCCCAATAGTAGCTCATCCATCGTGTGACTCTCATCACTTTACGGAAACTACTACTCATCCTAGACATGTGTCAGCATGAATTGATCACTTAAACATTAGATCTCATGCATCTTTCCCATAAGTCTTTAAGTCAGCCCTTTGATCCTTCCTAACCTGGCCACCAGTTACTTTACCCAGACTTTACTAACTGTGGATGCAACTTTAACAACTTGGACATGCATCAACACCACTTAATGGCTTACATGCTAGATCTTCCACATCTCCACTTTAATTCATTAAGTGAGCCATCCAATTTTTCTCAAATGACATCCTCTTTACCTTGTCCTTGCACTATATAGGTCCCACCAACTGCCACATGTCAACATGACTTAATCGCTTATACTGTAGATCTCGATCACTTTAACACCAAAAAATTAAGTCAACTATTAGATCAATCTTTAGATGCTCAACCTTTAATTTATTTCTTACGACCTTAGTTGGACCCACTGGGACACATGGCATCATGGCTTAATGTCTTACATGTTAGATCTTGATCACTTTGTCATTAAGCAATCAAGTCAGCCGTTAGATCTTTTCTGAACTGTCAACCCTTTAATCTATGATCACTTTTACTCTTAATGGAATCCACATCATCTCCAAGAAATGTTCACAAATCTCGGGCCTGCCAACTGCGACGTGTCGTCACCACTTAATGACTTATGCATTAGATGGTGCACATCTTTGGATTAAGCCATTAGGAAAACCATTGGATCTATCTGCACTTTAGTCTCCATAAAAATTTGCAACAGGGCCCATGTCACTATAGGGACACACGTCATTTAGACTTAATGACTTATATTGTAGATCTTGATCATGTTGAGAGTAAGACATTAAGTGTACCATTGGATGAAATAGGAACTACACATAGTTTTACTGAAGCTTTATTTGATGTTGGACCCACAAAAAATATGTTTCATCACCTCTTAATGACTTATAAGATAGATTTTGTGCATCTCAGGACTAAACCATTAAGTTGACCGTTAGATCAAAACATACTAGCTTGGAACATAATGGTTTAATAAAAGACTTGAGGGCTTTAGACTTAGGGATTAATAAAGTTCCAAGGCATTAGGAATTTACAAATTATTGAATGTGGCCCCTTTTAAAATAACACATGGTGGACACATGAATTAAGTGACAAAAAGGTAATGTAAAAATAGAACCACTCTGACGCTTAGGGAGAAACCATTAAGGTTGTGTATATAGTGTTTTTCTGCAAGAGTTATACCATAAGTTCTAAAATGATACCATTAAGGTCTTTCAATAAAAAAGAATTTTTCCCATACCTCTCATGGAAAATATATGGTCCTAGCCAGGTTGGTTCAAACTTTCCATGTTTTTCTTTATCTTCTAACCTGGAATTCCACATTAGGAAATAATATCCCACACAAAAATGTCTTGAGATTGCCTTTTTATCATACAAGTTTTTTACCTGCAATTGAAGCTTAGCATTTGTCACAGAAGCTTCCCTCCTGGTTTCATCCAACTCTGCTAGGTCATCAATTCTCAATTGCATATCACTATCAATATACCCATCATACATTTGGACAAACTTGTACATTTGCATAGATTATTTTGGGGTAGTCTTGCCTAAATCCCATATACTAAATCAAAGGGTCCACATCCTATGGCCTTCTTAGATGTCACTCTATCTTCCTAGACAACCATTGTTAACTTTAAGTCCCTTGGCTTCTTGTTTGTATCTAAAACTCTCTTAATGATCTTAAGAAGGCTTTTGTTGGTGGACTCAGCTTGGTCATTCTCCTATGGGTGGTAAGGTGCAAAGTAAGATGTTTGAATCCCATATTCATCACAAAAATTGATATACTCCTAAGATTTAGAACAGATAGCATTGTCTGATATTGTGAGACCTACACTAGACTGTTATAGTTTACCATTTTGTTTCATGCTTTCAGTAGTTTATGCTTTGACATACTTTGACTATCAGCGAGAATTTTCATACTTTTGAGGATCGGTGGAATCCTGTGTTATATATTCAGCACCTGATTTTGTAATCAGGGTACTTTTGAGATGTTTATGTTCTGATTTAGTTTCAGCTTATGTTGATGTTTTAAATGGATCTAAATGTATAAATGTAATATGATGGAAATGGTTTAGGAAACCGATGCTAGGATATTTCAGTTCTAAATGCAATGTTGTTTATTTGCTTACATATATTATTGATGTTATGTTATGTTTCATAACATGTTGTGTTGGATCTATTGATGTGTGCATTGAGTGTGCAGGAAGAGTTGACCATGGATCTAAATCGGGGACCCAGTACTGGAACCTATGTGTATACCTGTGCTTACCAAGGTCCTGTCTATATAAAGAGACATGGACCTCATTGTTATGTGTTTATTTTGTGAACGTGGTTTGC
>MU227690.1:3328283-3338483 GCA_018584345.1 Thuja plicata | reverse complement strand
TCACCTCATTTCCTAAGTATACTTACCCACCTAACTATCCTTTAATCTTGCTTAAAGGGTGATTCCTAACCTTTTTAAGGCTAATGGAATGCTCACCCACATGGGGAAATTCTCTCCAAAAAGGTCACCCGTTCCTCTTTAATTTCTTCTTACAAGTTTGTCTCCCACTTGAAATATTGAGCTACTCAATATTAAATGCCAATTTTGACTCAAAATTGGTCATCTTTTCAAACCTATGTATCCCTTATGTGGCTCTTATGTGGATGCCACATAGGTGCCACTTCATCCAAGCCTCTTCCTCTCTCCAAAAACTCTATAAATAGAGGCCTTCTCCTCTTCATATGGCATCTCTCAATTTGCATTGTTATCATGCTATTTTGCATTTAGAAGTTCATAGATCTAGATTTCATATTTTCATATGCCCTTAGTTTATGCTTAAATCACTTAGATATTACATGCTAGGTTCTTTTTGGTTAAAATGAATCATAGTTTTCATCTCATATCATAACATAGCATAGTTCTTGAGTCATAGCTTTCAATCTTGTTCATGCATACCATCTTCATAGCAAGTTTAGATTATCATTTGAAGAATTTGAGACTAGTTCCTCATACTAGCTCTTGAATTACTTCGTTTGTTTCAATCTTGCATTTGCATTGGGAATCATTTCATTTTGTGTGTTTGCGAGAGCACACCTACATTTTGTCTTGATTTTCTTCAAATTTTGCCCAACATGCAGATCAGCATCTACGTTTTATCTAGAGGCGTCTGCGCAAACCCTGGTTCTCCTTGAACTGTCGTCCGACATCTGCGCTGAACCAACATTTATGTTCTAAACTAGTGTCTCCACCTGGTGTTATTAATTTTGAGATTTTCCAAAACATCAGTTGTTGCTTTATCAAGATTTTTGGTTTTCCCGCTGCTTTTTCGTATTTTAGCTCTCTATTTTTTAGCAAAGGTCAATCTAACAAGCAATTATAATGCCAAAATTTTACTAAGGGAACAAATCCTGATAACATACTTAAGAACATTAGCTTTTAGCTATTTGGAAAATCTTAAATGATTAAATTTGATCTTGTTAAAGACTAGAAAGAAGAAAAAACTTTGTCTGCTATATTTTGTTGTCTTTTTGGGCTTGCAGGTACAGTGACATCTATGTAAATGCTAGTTCATGAACTAGTGTCTTTGATTCACAAATCAGTGTCTGTGCATAACTGGCGTCTATGTTTCACAAATCGGTGTTAGATTAGGTGAAAAACTAATCTTCCAGGAACACCTGCATGCATAACCCTATCACATGAAAGAAGCAAAATAACAGAAAAAGAATAAAACTATGGAGGCCAAAAGATAAGAGGCATCATGTTCACATTCAAAAGAATAATCTTCTATTATGAACAATATCTCTCTTGTAAAATACAAAAAAGTGATTCCTTAAAAAAGAATCATGAAACCCTAAAAGGGAAACCCTAAGGTTGGCTTAAGCAACTAGAGTGAATGGGTGAGTTAGTAATTAGATCAAAATGATTTAATTAATAACCCAAAAGGTCTATTACTCTAACACCACCCCTTAATATAAGCTTAGGGAGAAGCTAAAACCTAGGAGACTACTGTAGAAAGCAAGAAATATGGGTCCCAGCAACAAAGGTCTGATCAGGTACCCAAGTACAAGAAATCTCTATGAAGCGGGGAAATAGAGAAAACCCAGTGGGAAAAATGCTACCCCAAAAAGAGATAAACTAGATGAAGGAAACAAAACCTCCAATCTAGGGAATGTCCCAAAGAAAGGAACAAGAAAGAGCATGTATAGCATCTCTGAAGCATGAAGCTGCAAACACTGTCAGAAGTAACTACTGAAACCCCCACTGAAATAGTGCATGACCAGGTAGAGAAGACAAAGTCTGAAGAGTTGATCAATCGAAGAGGTGACCTCCAAAAATAGGAATGAATGAGTGTCTATATAGTAGATGATCCATCTCATCGAAATGCATAGGTGCCTAGCCACCACATCCACCTAGTACATAGGAACAAAATCTAAATGCGTAGATCACTCAACCGAACCAAGGAAGAAATAGAACCAATAGGTGAACCCCCCCATAATGCTGAACAGGGAGAGGTGTGACAGGAACACTGAAATACAATGCCAGAAACAACTACAAGAAGAAGAATCAGGGACACCCAGAAGAAGGTACAAGCACAGGATAAAAGGTGACATCAAAGTAGAAGAAATGATCTTCTAGACACACATCATGAGGCTAATGTCGTGGAAGGGACACTCACTTGACAAAGGTGGATGAGCACATAAGGAAAAAACATCATAACCCCCCCATGGCACTTTATAACTAAGTGCAAGTACAAACAAAAATAAGGTGCTTGAAATCCCAGATATGCAAAAGCAGGCACTTTATCTTAGTGCACTTACAGAAAGAGGAATGCTACAAAAGATAAGTATACAATGCTTAGAGATTCAGAAAGAAGAGTGAGCCAGAAGAATAGAGGAAGAGATCCCAGGACTTGTAGAACCCATGTAATCTGCCAGAGTGTGAAAGTGAAAAAATTAGAGGAGAAAGAACCTAGAGAAGAATCTAGATAAAATACCCCTTCCACTAAAAAACTCACTGAACAAGCTTTTTGACGATATCTAGTTTTCCAAAAATAGAGTACGGATGAGCAAGATATAGCTCCCGGAAGGAAAATAAAACATCAAAATTTGACAAAAAAAACACTATCAAAATGGTAGAACCCAAAACCCCAACCTCCACCATCAAAATGAGCTCAGAAAGAGCTTTTTGATTATATAAAGAAGTTGGAAAAAGGCCTCCGTTTGCTCCAGATAGAGCAAAAACACCATCAGAGGGAAGAAAGGCTCCAAGAAAACAAAATTTATCCCCTGGGGCTTAAAAATTCCTAGCCCCTTGGCATATGGCATGCACAGGGGGCTGAGGGCGGAGCCCTTGGTTACCAATGTGACTGCCATAGGGGTGAAGAGAAGCCCGTGAGGCTAAAATCTTGCTGGGCGGCGGTGCTGGGCCGACGGGGGCCAGGCGGCGGTGGGGCCGGGCGGCGGTGCTGGGCCAGTGGGGGCCGGTGGTGCCTTCCCCATAACACTGGTTGTGGTTTTTTTAAACCAAAAAACCTAAAAAAAATGTGATTTTTTTAATTTTTTCTCAGTTTCTGTGCCTGTACGGCCCTAGAAACCAAAAAAATTTGCCTTAGAGGCAACGTTGTCCAAAATGGACAAGTATTATATGGATTTTGGGGTATTTGGGTGTTCTAATCTCAATGGTGATGTCTGTTTGATCCCAAAGTGACTAGAAACAATGCCTACCTCTAAATCAACATAAAAAAAACTTTGAAAACTTGAAAACCTCTTGTTTTTAAAAAATTTCAACAAAACACAAACAGAGAGCCGCAGGATGACTCTGATACCATGTTAGATTAGGTGAAAAAATAATCTTCCAAGAACACCTACATGCATAACCCTATCACATCAAAAAAGAAAAAGAACAGAAAGAGAAGAAAACTATGGAGGCCAAAAGATAAGAGGCATCATGTTCACATTCAAAAGAATAATCTTCTATTATGAACAATATCTCCGTTGTAAAATACAAAGAGGTGATTCGTTAAAAAGGAATTACGAAACCCTAAGGTTGGCTTAAGCAACTAGAGTGAATAGGTGAGTTAGTAATTAGATCAAAATGATATAATTAATAACCCAAAAGGTCTATTACTCTAACAATTGGTGTCTCCGACTGGTATAGCCACTTTCTGGTCTTTTGTGTTTTTAGCCTATTTTTTGTATTCTGTAACTTTTTTGGCTAAAACAAGAATCAGTGTCTGCGCCCTGAATCAACGTCTGTGCTCTGTCAAAATTGGTTTAATCATTTGCTAACAATTGTCCAGTGGTTTTTGTGTTTCAAATGCTTGTCAAAGGCTAAGTTTAAAACTACTAATCAGTTGTCTTGCAACACCACTTGTCAAAGACACAATTTTGAAACTACTCACGTTTGTTTTGCAGGTTGCCTCACATCAAAATTGACCAAATGATCATGTTTGTATTAATCTATTTTAGGCACATAGACTAATTAGTTATATTTTCTTGTCTAATCCTAAGTGAGTGTTAGTGGATTATGCTCTCTTCCCTTTTGGGAAGATCAAAAACCTAGACACACTTACGTAGTGTTAAACAATTGAATCTTTTGGAAAGGAACAAAACTTGTCTTGTGTGCTTGTGGAGAAAATGATATTGGATAGGAGAGTATGATCTTTTCCCCTTGTGGGAAAATAAAAAATCTAGAATCCTTTTTGTCGCTAATCCAATTTACTTTGAATCCTTTAGATGGGCCTTCCGGTTGAGGAAAAAATCTCCTAGGAACAACACCTCTCTAACTCATATTAATCAAATTTACTCCTTTTGGTTAAAGCCTCATGAGTTGATTGGCATTTGAGCTTATACTCGGCTCTCATCTAACTTAAGTGCAGCCTCGTGGTCTTAATCATGTTTATGTGACCACTTTTTCCAAGATGCTCTATGGGGCTATACGCCTGAATCGTACTTGCATGAACATAGAGGATACAATCAAATGAAGACACTTACTAAACACTCTAGGCATAGAAGCTACCTGATTCACATCCAAACAGTGACTTATTATAGTGTGAGGGGAGGGAAGAATCTCCCCCCAAGATCCCCATCATATGTGTCCCAGGGTATTGTGTTGCAAAAGAGATCTTTGTAGCATGGCAACAATACCTGGAAAAAGGCAAAAACATGAGCGCCCTTTTGGGGGTGACACTACTGTGTGAGATGATAGACTACCAAGTAATGGGTCTATAATATTTCATTGAAGCCAATTCCTTAGGTAGATGTGTCCTTGAAGTGTTTGAACAACATTTTCAAATCTAAAAAATGATGGAATATCCAACATTCAAATTTTTCATGTGCTTGTATCCTTCAAGGTTGCTTTGTCCCTTGTCAGATTGTTTTCAGGCACATGCTTGTTATTTTCCAATTTGACTATGCTGAAATTGGTTCTTGCCATGGAACAAATCTATTGAAAATAAGAACAAGATTAAACTTTTTCCAGATTATCAAGACAACGTCCTTTTGCAAAGAATTTGCTCTTTTATGAGATATGTCCTAAAACCTCTGACTATTCATCCAAGATCAGATCTATTTATAAGACATGACCGATTCCAAGAAACATAAGAAGGTGAAAACTTCGTTACCACCCGTGCAAAGAGAATAGAAAGACACAACCTGAGAAGCTACCAAATACCAACACATCATCGATTTTATCAAACAAGATATTCATAAATGAGAAGAATTTGACAAAGTGATCTACAAAAACAAGGTTTCTCATTTCATGGGCAAATATCTTCTAAACTCTACTTTTGTTGGATTTGAATAATATGACTAGTCAGTTTACCACAACAAATGCAAGTTCCTCCTCTTCTTAAGCTCACTTAGCTTTCATTTTAGGACCTCCCTCAGGTTGTCATCTTTAGGAGCACATCACACACTCATCCTAGAATGACCCTACATTAATCAAAGCAATCCTAATCAGCCTAGCATCATCCTAATCATCATCCAAAGTATCCTTGATCACACCCCTCACTTGGTATTGCATACCCTTTTGAGTTGCTAAAAACCTACAACTTAATCAAACCCCATCCATGAATGTCCTTAAACTAAGCATTGTTTAGGATAATCCTCTTTGTCTTTTGCAACTTCATCACCTTGATCAAAAGGTTGGTTCGCATTAACAAATAATCTCATTCGCCAAAGACCATAAAGTCTGTCTTAGGTAGACAATCATATCCACTTGATCTTACATTAGAGATGCAACCCTTAATCTGTGCATGCACCAAGTTATCCTTATTCCTTAGGAGAATATTTATAATATTAAACATATCCTAATCCTAGTATCATCATCCTTAGCTTCCAGGCATATCTTTTGCATCACATATTGCATCTCATATCCCCTTAGGATAGTCATTTCATGCCACCTATCACACGAACCACTAAGAAGAGGAAGAACATGGATCCTAATCTTGCTGCTAGCTCATCTAATCCTACGACTGAAAACACCAATGCTATGGTTACTTATGTGCCTCAGCCCAATGATCAAATTGAACATATCTTGGTAGACACTAATGAAACTCCCACTCTAAGTACTGTGGAAACATTTATCAACCATCCAGCGAATGTCCACATGGTAAATGCCATGAGTGGACGCAACAGTAACCAAGTACTCTTGTACATCCAACAACAAGGAATTCAACTCCCACCTTGGAATATACCTACACTTGTCACATGACCCATGTCACTTCCAAGGGAACATCCATATCCCACTAGAAATGAAGTTTTTGATCCACTTCAACGAGCCCTACAAGTGGGAACTCTTATCGCGCAAGTAGTTCATCTGTCCAATCCACCCCCCATCATGCACACAACACCCTCATCTACCTCAGGAGCCCCACTTCCTGATGCCACATCAACAACACAAAAAATACCCCCTATCGCTATGCAGGCACCTCTGCAAGCCACAGTCGCTCCTCTTTCGCAAGAAATCCCATCATTCGTTGCAAACTTTCCACCACCACCAGTTAGCACACAACAAACCACTATTCCACCCATTCCTACTCAGCCCATTCAAAGTGAAACAACCAATTCACAACATCAAAGCACCCAAGTCTCCATGCCTATTCTACCTTTCTTCACCACAGGCATGCTACCTACCAATGCATATAACCAACCCTTATTTCCACAAGGGTCCACTTTTCCCACTCCACCAGCAACACAATCACAATGAATGCCAACAATTTTGCCTCAAACGCTGTTCAACCCAAATCCCCCCATACTACAACCATCCATGAACCCCTTCGTCATATCCCAAATTCCCATCCCACCTATTCAATAGCAGCAATAGCAACCTATCCAATAGTAACAACAACCTATCAAACAGTAGCAACAACAAACTATCCAACAACAGCAACAACAACCTATCCAACAACAACAACAACCTATTTAGTAGCAACAATCCATTCAACAACCTTCCCAGCTACAACAACCATAGCAACAAATCACCAACCCATTCACATCCCAAGAACAACAGCTAAAAATCAACCCCTTCATAGCTGCATAGCCCACCATCCAAACTACATAGTAGCCACAACCAAAAATGCAGGGGGAAAGTCCACTCATGGCACAACCACTGCAACAGTTTGCTAATCCTTTCATCCAACCCATGCAACAACATCCAACTCATTCCACCAATTACATAGCCATGCCATCTTTCGCTGCATCACAAACAATTCCACCTCCACAGCAATTCAATGCTCCCACTGGGGGCATTCCACTATAAAACACCTATCCTCCATCCTATACAGGTGTGCAACAGGTTCATCCCACCTATCCAACCCCGCAACAGATACAATCATATTTCCAGTAGTTGCAACAATCTTACCAAGCACTGACACCTCCTCCACTACAATATTTCCCTCAACCACAGCTTCCACCACAACAACCCATATACGTTGATTAGAAACCATCATACCAAACACCAAAATATCCCCCATAAAATCCTCCATATTTTCCATTCGATCCATATCAGGTTCAAGGAAACCATGCAATCATGATTAACAATCCTCCACCGCAAATCAATCATGAATGGGAGGAAATGAAGAATTCTCTCAAGGAGCTAAAGACTGGGATAGAGGCTAAAATATTCAAGTTTGAAGAAGTATGTCCTTATCCATTTGATCGATCTATCACTGCCATACCCTTCCCCAAGAATTTTGAGTCACCCAATTTTGATAAATATCAGGGGAAGGGAGATCCTTTGAGTCATGTGAAAGAATTCTATATGGCCTACCAAGAAGTGGCCTATAGAGATAATTTCCTCATGAGACTATTTCCCAAAAGCTTAGGAGGAACCACTCTTAAGTATTTCTACAAAATTCCTTATGGCACAGTCTCTACTTTTGCTGAATTATCCAAAAAGTTTGTGGCCCAATATGCACATAATGTCAAAAATGAACTCTCACTTCTTGACCTATGCAATTCCAAACAAAAGGGAGGAGAAATCCTGGCCAATTATCTTCAGCACTGGCAAGAGCTTGCTACAAGGTTGTCTTACCAACCCCTAGAGAAAAATCTTATCAAAACCTTCATTAACAACCTTCATCCTAAGCTTTCCTATCATATGCACATGAACTGTATACAAACTTATCACGACATCAGAATGAAAGGTATGGATCTTGAACGAGGCCTTGTTGAAGAGGGTGCCTTCAAGCACTACAAAGAATCCCAGCCTAACAAACATAACAATGATCAATCATGATATTGGAACAAGAACAAGAACACAGTAATGGATGGAGCCACTGACACCAAACACATTCAGGTTGTGGTAGCTAGTCCCAATGTACCTACCCAGACTTATCAACAAGCACCACCAATGTACCATCAACCTCCTCCTATGTATCAACAACCAAATCCCATGTATTCCCAACTGAATTACCAGCAAAATATGTGCCCTCAAGGCATGACTATCTATCCCCCTCTGGGGACATCATATCAACACAACTATCAAGGTCCTATGAATCAGACAAATGCTATATCAGTCCTGCATGGACAACAAAGACCTCACACTTTGAATGTGCCACAATGCATGTTTACCCCTTTGGGTGAACCCATAGATCTTATCTTTCATATGTTGGTCCAAGCTAACCAATTCATGTATCCCAAAACACTACCATTTGATGACTCAACTCCTAAGCTAGCTTGGTATAAAGACAATGAGTACTATGAATACCACCATGTTAAGGGACACACCACCCTCAAATACATGAAGCTGAAACACTATATTCAGGATCTCATTGACCGCAAGGAGATCGAAGTGGATTCTCTTGCCCAATCATCGCCAAACACAGGCCTTAAAATTTATCAAAATGCATTCCCTAAACACACTTTAGGAATAGGTCCAGGAAATCCTACTCAGTCCTCTAATCAGGGGAAGGGTAAACAAGAAGAAAATGCCAACATAAAAGATTATACCAATGCATATATCAACTACGATAATCTCATCGGCTGCATATCCCAAGTCTAGTCCTCCGTCAATGTCATCCATGTCAAGGGTGCCAATAACCAATGCACAATCACCACTCATAGAGGTAAGATAACAGTTGTAGGTGCCGGTCCCACCCCATCTACTGGGACCTAATACAACATTTTGGAACACCTAGGGAATACTCCAGCCCAAATTTCCATCCTAGATCTTCTCTGCACATCACCCACTTATCAAGAGATCCTCAATAAAGCCTTTCAATAATCTCGTGTTCCTAGCGACATCAACCTCACTAAATTCCAAAACCTTGTCGGACACCTGTCTTCATCTTGTGGGGTCTCCTTTAAACCAATAGACGTGCCCTCAGAAGAAACTGATCATAATCTCCCACTCCGTATCGCTGTCATGGTTAAAATTTTTCCACCAAATGGGTCATGATAGATAATGGATTGGCCCTAAATCTATACACTCTAAAATTCATAAAATAGTTGGGTTGCACTGAAGCTGATATAAAAAATGATGTCATCACAATAAAAGCATATGACAATCTGGAGCGTACTTCTGAAGGCACCATATCATTGCCCATTCAAGTGGGCCCAATTATTTAGGATACATTATGTCATGTTGTTGATCTTGACCTTCCCTTCAATATCCTCCTTGGATGTGGTGATACCCTAAATTTTGATAATTTAGAAGTCCCAATCCATTATTAAGAAGCATGTTTCTCCATAAAAAAAAAAGATCAAAGGAAGGAAGATTTATGACACAAATAAATAGAACTAACTAATTGAAGCCTTTAGAAAACACTGGAATTTAGACTTGCTACAAAGATGATTTTGACACAGGATAAAGATGGTCTAATTTTAAAAATCTAAAAAAGACCCAGTTCGGGAAATCAAATTTCCTATTTCTAGCAAAAATATTAGTTTTTCATGAGGTGTTTTGGATTTTCGATCAAAGCCAAATCCGAAAGTTAGGTAGTTATTTTAAGTTAGTTTATTGTTTTTTTTCAAAATAATTTGTAATAAGAGTTGTGTCTTTTCACCCTAAAAAGGTGTGAAAGCCACTCAAACACATATATATATACATAATGTAAAATGTAAAGAGAGGGAATACAATATAATACAATTTCACATATTT
>MU227690.1:3314532-3328233 GCA_018584345.1 Thuja plicata | reverse complement strand
AATACAATTTCACATATTTGGATAGTTTTTAATCAACAAGTATAACATGGACCTGGATGTACTATTTTTTCAAAATCAATAAAGATAAGTCCTTTTTCTTTCACATGTGTAATAGTTTCATTATCATGTTATAATTAGTCCCTCGGATAAACCAATAGAACTTCTTCAAAGGGATAGTTTGATGTGCATGCTTCCTGAGTTGATTCATAGTCTATATTTTCAATTGGTTTTCTCATTTTGCATGGTTAAATTCCATTGATTGAGGCCTTAGTCAATTGGTCTATCATCTGAGAAGTATTATCCATTTGAAATATTTATGAATTTGTTTTAGGTTTCATGTACATTCCATAACACCTTTGAAGTGATAAGTTTTCTTGTAAAACTATCTCTGAGGTTGAACATAAGATTGGAATGATCTTGACTCTATTCCGCATGGTAGAATAAGGCACTGGTATAATCATTATTTGTATTATACTTATTCAGTTCATTATTTATAGTTTTGTGCTATCTTATCTATCTGTTCATTTCAAATTACACACATTTACTAAACATTCTTTCAATTACTTAAAGTATTTCAGTTTACAATTCACGATATATTACTTTCTGTTAGATTTATTTCAAGTTCCTTGCCATACTTGAGAGAGAAGGTTGAAGTGTTCCTTATCTACTATAAAAATCCTTGTAACTTGAAGGATAAGTCAAGGTATAGGCCTACCAGCCTTGGTTTTGTAGAGCCAGAATTGCAGAAGTTCCAACCTTGCCTTGGTTGTGACTTGTTAGTTGGCCAAATCACTTGGGTTTCCCAACATTGGATTGGAAAGCCCATAGGAAATCCAATCTGTCGATTTGAGCACCAACAAGACACCCATGGATTCATTATGTGCAAGCTATCCCCTCAACCTACCATCAATGCATCAAATTCCCATATAACGACACTGAGATCACCATCCACATAGATCCCAAGCCATTCACATACTGCAATGCATTGGAAACATCCTTTCCACATTCCAATCACTATCCTGGGATTGATATTGGTATCTCCATCGTCAGTTCATCTTGAACCCATTCAGACCCAAAAATAATCCTCTCCTCCACCTTATCCATGGTCAAGATCAACAAAAAAGGTTGTGGTGAGTACAATTTATCTAATGCCTTCACAGTTAGAGCACTGCCAATTGATCCTCACACTCAAGGTTGCCAACCTAATCTAAGCAAGATAGAATCAGAGACAACCAAGGCACTATAATTTGGTCCTACCACATTTCATATCAAAAGGTACTTTGACTGGCCAAGAAATGACACCAAACATCAACCAATGGATTTATAAAGATCCACCACCCAAGGACACAAATCGCCTCAATTATTTCAAAGATAATTACCCCGCAACTCACAAACTATTGACAAAAAAATGGAACTACCAAGGAGGTGGCCTTGGTTATGAAGAGAAAGGAATGAAAGATCTTATTATACCTACCTAACTAGAAAAGCACCTGGGCCTTGGCATGGGCTCTGACACAAATGGGGGCACCAATGAAAACATCTTTGCCTCTTGTCCATCCTTGGGCAAAATTGCCGACATCAAAGATATCCTGGAAGAAAAAGTTGTGAGAGCCTATGACGATGTTTTTGATGATGAAACCTTCCTAGGCAATGTTTTCCTACAACAACTTTCCATCCTCTTCATTGACCTTACCCTCCGCCATCCTGAACTCATAGACTGGGACCAACCATGTGTCATGCACATTGACGAGTTCCAAATTGAAGACGTGCTCCTAAGTTTCATGGGATCAATTGAGAAAATAAATGACTGGGGGAAAGACTCAACATATGTCTACAAACTGGACCCAAAGGCATACTTTGGGGAAGAGGAGAACTTTATCCACAAAAATTACACAGAAAACAAAAATAAAAAAGAGAAAAATCAATCCCCTAGCGAAAACCCCTCTAGGGCGCTATCTGATCATAAAATAGTAAAAACAAAGGGCATATCCCATGGTGAAAACCTCTCTGAGGTGCTAGAGGATGAAGATTCTCCTCTTCCTTTGATCCATGATTATAGGCCTAAACAGTCATCAATTCTCATTGAAGAAGAAAAACCTGTCAACCTGGGTACCAAAGAGAATCCCGCCATCACATACATAGAAGCATCTCTGACTGAAGCAAAAGAAATTGATCTTGTCACTTTATTAAAGGAATCCATCAACAAGTTCGCATGGTCTTACTCCCACATGCTAGGGTTAGACCCCAACTCGGTGGTTCAGCATCTAGCAGTGGACCCAAACATCAAAACTGTCAAACAAAAGCTCAGAAAGATGCACCCTTAAGTGGCACTACTTGTCAAAGTGGAGCTAGAAAAGTTACTCCAAGCCAAGATCATCCACCCCATTGATTATTCTAACTGGATTTCTAACATGGTGCCCATCTCTAAGCCTGATAAATCAATCAGGATATGTATAGATTTCAGAGATCTCAATAAGGCATGCCCCAAAGATGATTTCCCATTGCCAAACATAGACATGATTGTGGATCTCATAGCAGGACATGAGATGTTGTCACTCATGGACGGATTTTCTAGATATAATCAGATCTACATTGCAGAAGAAGATCAACATAAGATAGCATTCACAACCCCTTTGGGCACCTTCTGCTATAACATGATGCCTTTCTGCTTAAAGAATGCTGGAGCAACCTATCAAAGGGCCATGACTGTCATTTTTCATGACTTGATTCACAAAATCCTTGAAGACTATGTTGACAATATCTTGGCAAAATTAGTAAAAAGGGAAGATCACCTAGATGTTTTGGAATGCATCTTTGATAGGATTGGACACTATTTCTTAATGCTCAACTCTAAGAAATGTGTCTTTGGGGTCACATCAGGCAAACTCCTGGGGTTCATTGTATCCAGACAAGGCATAGAAATCGATCCAAAGAAAGTACAAGCTATCATAGAGATGCCTCCACCAAAAACACTCTAAAAAATATATAGCCTCCAAGGAAAGCTACAATCTGTGCATTGCTTCATCTCTCAACTAGCAGAAAATTTCCAACCATTCACTCATCTCATGTGAAAAGATAACGCATTCAAGTGGGATCCTTAGTGTCAGAAGAGTTTAGACAAAATCAAAGAATACTTGGCTAATCCACCCATCTTGGTACCACCTGTACTTGGTTGACCACTCATCCTATACATTTATGCTACTACCACAGCACTGGGGGCACTCCTTTCTCAACTAGATGTAGAAGGCAAAGAAAGAGCTATTTATTAAATCAGTCGAACCTTAGTGGGTTATGAGATCAATTATTCTCCTATAGAAAAAGCATGTCTGGCAGTGGTCTTCACCACTCAAAAAATTCACCACTATATGCTTAGTCATACAACCAAGCTTATTTCAAAGGTGGATCCTCTCAAGCACCTACTCTCCAGGACTACACTCATAGGTCAAATGAAAAAATGGGTTATGTTGCTAAGCGAGTTTGATATTCAATATGTAGACAGAAAAACCATTAAAAGGCAAGTCATCACTAACCAGCTAGCAGAAGCACTATTGATAAATGCATAATCCTTTGGTCATAGAATTTCCAAATGAGCATTTATATATGATAGAAGAACAACCAACTTGGCAACTCTACTTTGATGGGTCTTACACAGCTCATGGTACAGGGGCAGGAATACTTTTTGTCACACCTCAAGGTGACTACATCCTATTGGTTGTATTTCCTGTTTTGGCAGTTTGCCTAGTTCCTTGTCCTGCTCTCTATATTCTGATGTGCTCAATTCTGTTATCTCTTGTTCATTCTGCCCTTACCCATGTCAAGTTTCAGGTTTTCAAGTCTAAACCTTGCTCAATTTGTAAAAACCCTGGAAACCCCAGTCTTCCAAGTGTTAAATGATAAAAGTAAACCCTGAGTCATGGCATTCTATTTCAATGTTACTTTTTCCATTCACTTAAGGCATGTGTTTTAATTTATGTCACCTTGTCGCGTTACCCCAGTTGAATATTCCAATTGTCTTCCTGACTTGGCATTTTTCTTATGTCGCGTGGTCTCGTTATTAATCAGAATATTCCTTTGGCCTTCTGAGACTCAGCGATTCTTTTCATGTCGGGTAGTCACAAGATAGTTATGTTATAAAGCTTTATAAAGATGGGACCCACTGCTTAGTCAGGTGATCACAAGAGATTTTTAACAGTTATGAAAATGTCTTTAGACTTCATGATTACCTTTTGTCACGTTATCACCAAATAGCTCAAAGTTAACAGTTAAGCGAAGCCTTTAGTCACGGGGTCTTGGAATAGAACAACGGTTAAGGGATTTTAACTCAGACTTTGCGACTGACCGTTTGAGGTTTGCAGAAATGCTTAGTCAAGTTGTCACCAGAACTAGATGTTGACTCAGTCTCTAGTATGTAGTAAGTGAACCAATGATTGAGTGACATCTGTCATAAGGCGAATGGATGTTAAAGGATTATCGCATGGTCGCCAGAAGCAGAAAATGCACTCAGCGACAACAAGACTAAGTACTTTCCCTTTAGTCGTAGTGTCTGAAAAAGATTTAAGGGTAGGCATGAACATATGGAAATTAAGCAACGGCCGTAGGATGAAGGAATAAGAGGATCTGACGGTGGTCACGAAGTCTAAGAAGAAAAGTGCCCCAGGGGAAAAGACCTCCCGACTTGGTGATTAAGGTATGTCGCGTAGTCATCAGAAGCAAAAAGGGGGCGCTTATAACTTGTTAAGGTAAAATCAAATGCTTAGGACTTGATTCTGCGATTGGGTGACTAAGAATTGTTGCATAGTCTTGAAATAGAATAAAAGCATTTGGCGACAGGGAGATAACTGAGATGTTAAGGGTAATGGTTAGTCATAAGGTCTCAGAATGAATGATGAGTTACTGTTAACTATGCGTGACTATGATTTCAATTGGGTCGCATGATCGCTAGATCATGACTCAGGTCAGCCAAAGGTAGGAAAGTGCATTATTGCCATGTCTGGAGATGAAACCATGGTTAGTGATAGAGGCCCGTGACAAAGAGACTTAATGCAGTCGCCTGATTCACAAAATCTAAAAGCGGCGGCAATTTTTTCGATGTGACAGTGTAAATCGCTCAGCAACCAATCACAGACTCGCATTTTGATCACTGTGCAAAAAGGGTAGCTGAGATGTAAGACAGATAACGAATCACAGTGTGACATGTCAGCTTTTTTAAATGTTATATGATTGTTCCAAGGATTCATTTTTGAAAATTTGATTTTCTGTCAACTTCATGCAACTACGGCTAGGTTTTCTGTTCAAATTCATAGCATGTCGAATTAATGGCAGAACTGATGTTTCCAAATTATGAGCTGCGTACTCTGAATGAGGGCTATAAGGAGTTGATGGTGCATTCATTCTCATTTACCGTGTTTTCAGTTTTCAGAGCCAAGTTGCTAAGTTTTCAGAAAAAGACATTTTCTGCTTAGTTTACAATGTTTCCAAAGTTCATCAGAGAATTCTAAATTGCAGAAAATTGTGCACAGAACAGTTAGTTGATTTCAGAAATAGATTTTTTTCAATATCGGTTAGAGATTTAGGTTATTTCAAACATGAGCGGGGCTATGAGTGTTTCTTCAACACGTGGAGGGAGTGAAGAGGAATAGAAAGGAAAGGAAAGTTTCTCTAATGAGTTTCTCCATCTTCTACCTAGTTCAACGCAGAATAAGAAGGCTAATGCAAGTGTCCTCTTGGATGAGTACAAAGATATTTGAGATGTTGTGACTCTAGGGACAACAGGTTTCTCCCTTTTCAATTATTTCTATAAAAATTCTGATAAGCCTATCCCAGTGTCAAACCCTTGGACATGTGGTTTAGCTAGGTTGCTTGTTCCTGATGTCTTCCTAGATGTAGACCTATTTCTAGACCTAGCCAATCACTATGATGTCCTGACAAAGACCATCAAAAGGGATGATGCCACTACCCTACTAATATTAAACAGGAACTCATTCATGCAAGCCTTTGGCTTATTTAGCGCCATGTCTACTAAAATTGACATGACAAAGCAGGAGAAGAGGTATAGTTCAAAGCCTGGTATTGCTAAAGGCTTATTGAAGAAACACATGTTGAAAGAAGTGAGACATTACTTAGATCCTATGAAAGAGCCTAATCCATATTATTATAAAGATCTACACTTCTACATTAAGTATAACGCTTATGCCCTGTGTAGAGTACTAGGGATAGATGGAGATACAGAGAAAATCAATGCTGGCATCTTAATGATGGTACTAGACTTGCAAGAGGTGCATTCAAGCACCAACTATGATTATATACACCACATAATTGATGAAATGCATGAGGGTTTCATTGAAACCCGGAAGAGACTAAAGAATCAAAAGGAGAAAGAACCTAATTTTTTGCATTATTCAGTCCTAATGCACCTCCTCTTATACTTCAATTTTGTAATCATGGATGTTCATAATCTGACTCCTCAGAGATTCTATCAAACTGCACCAAATCCTATCCAGTTTTGGGTTAGGGTTTGGAATTACACTTCTAGGGAGTGTGACTACTGTGCTTTCCAGAATTGGATTGTATATCCAATTGTACAGAGTTTGGGGACAAGCGGGACTAGAGTCCCATTAAAGATCATACAATTTCTCAAGCCCTGTGATTATACAGATAATTGGCCTGAAAAACATAACTGGGGTGATTTGTTCTTGGAGGAGAATTACACCATTATCAGGGTATATGGGTGTATTCATCCACCCCATTTATTACCATATCACGTGCTTGCAAGAGTAGCTGCAATGGAATTCATATGGCAGTTGATGTTAACAGATAATGAGCACTTTGCACGGCACAAAAAGGGGACTATAACCCCTAGGCAATTCAAAATTTCCAACTTTACAATTGGTAAGAATGCCATTGATGAAGTGGGTCAATGGTTGGAAAAGTATAGAATGGGGGTAGCCCCTTATAGATACATTGATCCAGAGAGTTTCATAGCAGGGGTTAGGAAACTATATACTCCTACCATCCCTAATACCAATGTTCACTATGAATGCATAGAAGAAGATGCAACAAGGAACATCTTGGATGAAGATGACATCCACATAAGAAGACTGAGAATCCAGGAGTTGTTGAAACTAGAAAAGCAAATAAAGAGAAATGGGTTGTCTTTTGGGGGTTTTTACGCTGACCTCCCATATTTTGATAGGATTAAGGCCATGATCAACAACTATTATGTGCTTGTAGAGCAACTGGATACAGTCCTGGATAAGAAAGGTGTCCAAACACCTGAACACTCAGAATCAGAGTATGATAGTGGTGATGACAGTGATTATGCACATCCTCCCATGAATCCTTCACCACAACAAGCCTCAGAGGAAGAAATGGCTGAGATCCCAAAGTTGCAGGGAGCAGAAGGACACATTATAGATCTAACAGTTGCTACCCAGCCTGATGATGTAGAGGAGCCTGCTACAAAGAGGCAGAAATTGAAATTAGGGTAGCCTTCAATAGAGGCCCAAAGTAAGAAAAAATACAGGGCTAAGGCCTTGGTACCTGGCACTAGGTTATATGACCATAACCTAAGAAAAGAAATCAGAGAAGGCAAGAAGCAACGGCCTGACCCAGAAGATGAAGTTGAGATACCACTCAGGGCCTGTGTTGATGAAAGGTTGCTTCACCAGCAAAAATTTCTAGATGATGACAGCTTTGTAAAAATAGGGGAGTTTAAAGACTTCCTAAGATGGCATAAAACAGAGAAAATAAGATCCCAATTAACGTTTGATGAGAAAGAAACAATAACAAATGAAGCCCTAGTGGCCTTACAAAATTATGATCCTAAGAATGAGGATATCTCACCCGAGGATGCCAGGAGGATGGTGCTGGGAAGTGGGATATTATTGGCTGAAGGATGGGATTTAGCATCTGCTTTCATTATAGATCAAATCAGAAAGCAGCCAGATCTTAAAATGTTTAGCAAAGTCCAGGTAGGACACATGATAAAAGGATTTGAGTATAGCCCAAAATCTCAGGATTTTGCAATATGGAGCCTAAGCCCAAAAGACCAGAAGGCCCAGTTAGTAAATATTCAAGAGAATATGGTGGGAAATAATATGGTGTGGTCTGTACAAAACATAGGGGACTTAGAAATCTCCCAAATTATGACACACTGGGCTCAATTGAATGAGGACAAAATGAAACAATTGTCTGAGAGGTATAGTACTTTGTTGGAAGAAACAAGTGCATTATCTAAGGACAGAGATATGTGCCACATACAACTATACCAGAGGGATCAGATGATCAAGACACTAACAAAAGATTTGGAGGCAAATCCTAAGGTAGTGTATGTACCTGCACAACCACCACCAATGCAGATTGAAGATAAGCCTAAGTTAGAAGAGGTTGTGGAACAAAAGGTGGATGAAGAATAGGGAAATACAATAGCTTTGAAGGCATTGAAAGGCATACTACAACATAGAATTGAGATTCTAAAAGACAAAACTGATGTTGTAGTCAATACATATAATAAGTTGCTAGCTTTGCATACTGAGCTAATGGGGTACCTTGCTATTCTGAACCCTTACTTCACTAAGTGGTCTGCAAGGGAAAATTTGTTTGAGAAGTTGTCATCTTTACAAGTTATAATAGAAGATTTTCCTGAAATAGTAAATAAAGTGGGAGATGAGATCAAAAGTGTCAATATTGCTCTCTCATTATTCAAAGGAAAATTGAACCAGATAGAGGTTAAATTGAGCCTCTTTTCAAATGATTTCAATAGGTTTATTCCTTCCTTAAGGGGAGAAGATTACCAAGTAAAGGCTATATATTCCTAGAAGAGTGAGTTTGACAGCAAGATGCCTAGTGAAGAGGATTTTATTTTAGGAACAGATGTTGATATAGAGGGATTCAATAGAATATTGGATGAAGCCTTCAAAGCAGAGACTGATATCAACAAGTTCCTACTTGATGTCAAGAACATCACTGATGCTAGATGGGACAGGAAAAGATGCAGGTACATAGTACTTAGGACTTCAAGTGGCCATCAGATGATGAAGTAAAGGCTTGGGAAGTTATGAATACACCAAAGAAAAAGAAGCCTGTAGTTGAAGAAGAAATCTTGGACGATGAGTAGGGTGAACACTTGGCACTACACTGTTCAAGACAAGAGGGATAGTTATTACAAAAGGAGGATGTAGGTGCGTAGGTGAGCAAAACTATCCGGACTCAACATAAATACTACTAGCTACCATCTACAAATCTGATTGCAGTCGCCAGATCGGGAGAAGAACATGAAATATCTGTTCATATCTTTTTGACTTATTCCTTTCACCACTTCTTCTCTCTCTTTCTTTTTGTCTCTCTTGTAACTTTAGGGTTAGGTTTTCTGTGACCATCCAAAGCTTGTTGCATCCTTAAGGGATTCCAAGATGGTCAAAAAACCTATATATAGCAAAAGAGTTGTAATTGTTAAAGGTCTTTGATGTTGGAACATTTTGAAAAAGAGATAATATATTGCAGAATTTAGATGTTCTGAATTGTTGTCTATCTTTTGAAGTTGTATAATCTTTCATGTATGGAAGGCTAGATCATATGAATAATATACAGTGCAATTTCACTCTCTTCTATTATTGTCTCTTTATTTTGTGTGTATGCTCTTTTATGTTAAGTTTACAAGGTATTCTGAAGCATTCTGGTTATTAGGTAACTATATGATTACTTGCAAGTTTCTTTTAAGGAAAGAACTAAGTTTTGTGAATAGTTTCACGGAGTATACTACTTTTTTTAAGGATTTGATACAATAGTTTTGAGATGACAGGGTAACTTGTAAGGCAACTTACCTGAATTGTATGTGGGTTGTAAGGCAATCTGCTGTATTTTGTTTCTATGAAATCTTAGCTTATTTGACTCTGTAGCCCAAATGATAGGCACTGGTCTAGAAAATAGTCTGATAATCTATCTTTGTCTAAGTTATTCCAAAATATCAAAATCAATTCAATCAAAATACTTTGTTACTAAGAATAGATAAACTGAACTCATAAGGACTTATGTCAGCAGGACAGTGTCTACTTTAGTGATTCCTTGGAGAGTGAATCATTAGGTTATCCCTCCTACTATAAAAGGAAGAAGGATGAAAATCCTTGTATCACTGGTTCTTGTTATGCTTACGGCTATGGTTTGTATGGTTATATCTTGCATTTGGTTATGCTTGGTTATTTGCAAGGTGATTCATAAGTTGGTTTAACAAAAGATATATAGCAAATCAGTGTCCACATCAAAAAATACTGTGTAAACAACAATCTTAAGAGGTAAAACCTTCTTGAGTATATGTGGACCTCAAAAACAAAGAAGGAGCTTATCCAGTCCTTAGCAATTAGGCTTTTCTTGTCTCTAGATCAGTATTAGAAGGCATAGTGTTCAAGTAGTCATTTCAAGCACTGTGATTCATACAAGAAAAATCCCTAACACATCCCTATGTCATTCAAATTGGGATTTCCTTACACAAACAACATTGCAGAATATGAGGCACTAATCACAGGACTCTGCATGGCTATAGAATGGAACATTGCAGATATACATGTCTTTGGTGACTCCCAACTCATCATCAAACAAGTCCTAGATGAATATCAAACCAAAGATGAAAAATTAACGCCATATAAGTAGATGGTTGACAAACTAAAAGAACACTTCCTCCATCTGTAGATAATATAGGTACCACACCTGCAAAATAAGGCTTCTGATGCAATAACCACAATTGGCTCCCTCCTAGAGATTCCTCACGAATCTATGCAATATAAATTCTTAGTTGAGGAACTTCATGCTCCCACTTATGAGAATGATGAATTGAATCGTGTATGTGTCTTGATTGGTCCATAGTCCCTATGGTACCATGATAGCCAAGATTACCTACAAAATGGTATCATATCTCCTCACCTCACTATAACCCAATGCCAAAACTTTATCCGCAGAGCTTCCTGATACACCCTCATAGCCAACACCCTTTATCATCAAGGTTATCACAATGTGCTTTCTAGATGTCTAGATGAAAACAAAGCCGCCCACACTTTACAAGAGGTACATGCTGGAATCTACGGTGCCCACATGAGTGGCATGGTCCTAGCCCAGCAACTTCTATGTATAGTGTACTATTAGCCTACAATATAACATGATGCTTGTGAGTTCATCAAGAAGTGTTTACCTTGGCAACAACATGCCAATCTAATTCATGCTCCTTCCCAGGACCTCATACCTATTACGCCTCCTTGGCCCTTCTCTTGTTGGGGTTTTGACCTCATTGGTAAGATTTCTCCCCTCTCGTTAGAAGGCCACAAGTACATAGTCAAAGCTACAGAGTACTTTATAAAGTGGGTCAAATAAATTCCACTCACACTCACTACTGGCATCCAAATATCCAAATTCATCCTCTATCACATTGTTTTCCACTTTGACATACCCTCCACCATCTTCACAAATCATGGTACACCATTTGAAAATCAACACATCAGTAATCTGTTTGCTTGCCTCCACATTCATCACCGTTTCTCCAGTCCATATTTCCCACAAGGTAATAGCCAAGCTGAGGCAACTAATAAAACCATACTCAAAATCCTCAAGAAAGTTTTCAATGATACTTGTCGTGACTGGCACCTCCAAATAAATCCCGCCCTCTGGGCATATCGCACTTCCTACCATACTCCTACTGGCACTACTCCCTATTCCCTAGTCTACAGTGCTGAAGTAGTCTTACCAATTGAGGTTGAACTACCATCCCTCCAAGTATCACTAAGAGGCCTGATTGATGATAAAGATTACTGAGTGGCACGACTCACACAGCTTGATCTACTAGATGAAAAGTGCCAGCAAGCTTATGATCACTTGATTGTTTACCAAAATAGACTCAAGTGGAACTATCATAAGAAGGTCCACCCACGCCAATTCTAGGTAGAGGACCTTGTGCTAAAGGAAAATTAGAAAGTGGGTATTGATCAGGAAAAGAAAGGCAAGTTTGAAGTCACCTGGCAAGGCCCATATGTTGTCACTGCATGCTTCGGTTCTGGGGCATATCAACTCTCTACTCATGGAGAACCATTGAATGATCCTATCAACATCATTCATCTCAGGTACTTCTATACCTGACGACTATTTTTTCATTCCAGTTATCTAAGAAAACCCATAAAAATTATAAAAAGTCTTGAAGAAAGCACAAAAACAATGTAAAACAATCTTGAAAAATCTCTAAAAAAGTAGAAAAATGAAGCTGAAAAAATGGTTGTCCCAGTGACAACCTGGTAAACAGGAAATTGGGCAATATCAAAAACATCAAAAAGATCCAAAGATATTAAAAAAAATAAAAAAAAATAAAGAGAAAACTTTCGTCCAATGGTGAAAACTTGGCAAGCAGGTGCCTTGGACAAGTATGCGTGATGAAAACTTGGAAATAGGCATTACACATAATGGACCATTCCATTATCTATCAAACTCTTGTCTCCATCCATCTCCACATCTTTGCAAACCTCAACACTTCCCATATTCCATGGGTTTTCGCATATCATACGCACTCGTCCAAAATGATCCTCCTATCTCGTATCCTGAGATTTTGTACACATAATCTTGTATGTTATTGTCCATATGTTTTACTATCAAAAAACCCTGAACTTTAGTCTTGTATATTTCTCATGTCCTGAGTTTCTCCTTGTGTGGAAAATGATATAGTTACACTATTAAAATCCTACATTGGTTCTACAGTTTGCTCGTAGTGCACATTTGACCAATCAACTTGGTAAGTCCCATCTTTCTGAAAATGAGTCTATTGAGGATGTGTCCTTCCTCTTGTCAACTTAAATCTAGATAATCATCATCTTTGGGTTCTCGTAGGATGTATCTTTCCTCTTGAACTAATCAATTAACATACTACATTATCTTGTGCATCAAGACAAACAACACGATCCAATCAAATCTCGACAGCAACCTTTGTACATAATTGTTGTAACTAATCACTTGTAATTAATCACTCATTTTAATCCTTGACATATTCACCATCGCGCTAACATCCTGAGTCATCCTCCTACTAAAATTCCCTACCTGATCCTCCATAGTCCACCTATCGGGTTTATTAGTTGATTGTGACACACCAAAAAATATGGGTCTTATTGCACTCATTGCATCCATCACGTCCATCGCCTCTAGTAGCATTATTATATCTATCATTAAGATTAAGTTGCATTATTCATCATTTTAGATTCATTATTCATTATTTTAGATTTATTATATTCATCATTAGATTGCATTAGATCCATCATTAAATTTCATTAATCATCATTAAGTTAGTATCATTTTAGAACTTTGCATAGTTAATTCATTTAGATTTATTTTATGTCTTGCATAGTTAGTTCATTAAGATTCATTTCATATCTTGCATAGTTAATTCATTTAGATTCATTTCATCTCTTGCATAATTCATTTAGATTCATTTAACCTTGCATAATTAGTTCACTTAGATTCATTTCATGTATTGCATAATTCATTTAGATTTATTTCATGTCTTGCATAGTTACTTCATTTAGATTCATTTTAGTGTTGCATTGTTAAACAAATCATTCAGATGCATCTATTCATAAAACATCACATATACATTTGCATACATCCTAAAATCACATCACATATTGCATCCACACATGTCAGTACATCATATATATATATATATATATATATATATATATA
>MU227690.1:3266745-3277579 GCA_018584345.1 Thuja plicata | reverse complement strand
ACTCAAAGATAGACTTATGATCTTGAGCAAGATGGGATTGGATTGACCACTCAAGACAGACTAATGTTCTCAAGTGGCAGGATTAATTTGTTTGCTAATGATGGGGATCCTTCTAACACTTTGATCAGTTAAAATAGTAAAGGACAATTAGAAAATCAGTGTGTGATCTATAATCCACTATTAAAGTTACTAAGAAGCAATAATATAGTGAAGGTACACCTGCCTGATTATGTGGACCTCAAAGTGTAGAAGGATCATATCCTTGTTAATTAGCCTTTTCCCTGTATGAATCAAGAATTGGGAATCTAAGATTCAAGCTTGATAAGCTATATTGTGATTCTACATGAAAAAGTGCTAACAGGCCCTTTGGCCAAGATTGACCAAGTGGCTTATATGAGATGCCAACTTGTCAATTGGTATTACAAATGGACCTTATTACATGGATGTATCACTTGATATTTGAGACCCTAATACCTATCACTTTCACTCTTATTTATGTGGAGGAGGGTTTCTCCTACACCAAAATTATTCATTGGATTGGAGGTTTCAACAAATGAAAAATGGTATCTACATAAGCTAGTCCAAATATATAAGGGAAAAACTGAAGACTTTTGGGTTAATAGACTCAAAACCAGTTGGTACCCCTATGGTAACCATTTGCAAATTGTCAAAGGAAGATGATTATAAAGATGGGTATGAGACACTTTACAGGTCCATGATTGATAAGCTACAATATGTAGTACATAAAAAAAACCACACATAGCATTGGCAGTTGGATTAGTAGCCTAATTTTCTTCTAATCCAAAGGAATATCATTTGGTTGCAGTAAAGATAATCTTCAAGTATCTTAAGGGGATTAAAGATTATGGTCCCTGGTATGGAAATAAAGGTGATTTATCTTTGAATGTGTTTACTGATGATGATTGGGAAGGTAATGTTGATGATCAAAAGAGAACAAGTGGAGGTGCATTATTTCTCAGAGAAAGTCTTGTATCTTGCACATGCAAGAAGTAGAACTATATATCTCAATCACCAGCTAAAGCTGAGTATGTTTTTGTTGAAATTAATTGTACACAGGTAGTATGGATCAAGAAGATTCTAGAAGGAATTTAGGAGAAGGTAACTAAACTAGTAGTTATCAATTGTGACAATACGCGTGCTATTAACATTTCAAAGAACCTGATGATGCACTCTAAGACTAAGAATATAGCTATCAAATATCATTTTATTAGAGAACATATACATGAAAAGGAAGTGAGGTTGGAGTATGTGCCAACTAAGGAACATGTTGCTGATATGTTCACTAAACCATTTCCTAAGGATAATTTTGATTATCTAAAAGGTAGGTTAGGAACCATTCCTCTATCTAAGTTGAATTAAACAAAGATGTTGTTGCATCAATCCAAGTTTATTCGTTGAATATCTTTATGTTTGGATTCATGTTGTGGGGTTACTCCTTAGGGGGAGTAGTCTATGTAGTAATGTGTTTTTGTTAGTCAAGTTTAGTAGAGAACATATCAGGTGTGTTTGATGCCTTTGAAATTTTTGTCAAAGGGAGAGAATGTGTGTATGACAAAGATGGAGTAATTGCAGAACATGTGAAAGATAGAAGTTGAAATATTTTATATATAAAGTATCATGTTTGAGAGAGGAAGAGACTTTTGTCATCAATTCCAAAGGGGGAGATATATGATACAGTTATGGTAAGTGAGATTTGGAGATGTCATGATGCATATTTGATTATAGGATGATCAGATATTATGTTATCATTGATGTCAGCTATTGACCTTGTATTCTTAGTATGTTTCCAAGAATAGTTGTGATGAATGAAGGGTTGCAGTGAGTTTCACTAGTTTCTATCTTTATGGGAGACTTAGGTGTGTCTTTGGATATCTAATGCATTACCGCTACTACTAAAGTGATATTATGTGAAAGTTGTGATCAATTGAAGTATAACAGTGCAACTTCTAGAACACCTAATAAGAGGTGATAGATGATTTGAATGTCTTGTCGAATCTTTGTTGTATCTTGTGGTGTGGTCACTAAGATGGTGGTAAAAAGTGTTACCAGTGTGAAGGTTAGGTGACTAGTGAGAAGAGACAGAGTTGTTAACAGGTTACAGTGTTTGTGATCTTGAGGGATAGTTGATAAATCTTTGATCGATGATTGATGTTGAGGTTTTGCTAGAATCGGTTGAGTTAGTCACGATCTGGTGATGTTTCCTCAGGATCATAGGTGATAATCTCGAATCACAATTTTAGATTATAGCATGTGGGGAAGATTCTAGAGGAAGCTTGTGTTTGGTCAAAATGTGTTTGACTCCCTGAAACAATATTTTATGTAAATATTTGTATTGGCTGACGTGGTCCTGGAAATACATTTTATACATTTAATATTTGTTTTGTGGAACATTGGATCTAAGAAAGATGTTTGGAACTCTAAATTTTTTTGTAAATCCTCTAGAAAGGTGACACTTTGTCAAGTGTTCAAAGTCCTCTAATAAGGATAATCTTCATAGGCTAAAGCCCTAACGGTCCTAAGGAAAATCCCTTAACCAAGTAGCACCTAATAGTGCTGTTGTAAACTCCTAATAGGGTTAAGCTCCTCACAGGGTGTACTTTAGAAGAGTACATCATTTAGTGGGTACTAATTCCCACCATGGTTTTATCCCAATTTTTGTTTTCATGAGATAAATGTGTGTCAACTTTTTTGATGGACTTGCATGCTTATGATTTTCATTTTCTAAAATTTAGGTTAATCCTTTCAATTGTGGTTTAAGTTCAAGAGGTTAAAAAATTAAATTACTTGGTATATTACTGAGTCACCCCCTCTTATTAATATGATCTTAGGACTAACAATTGGTATCGAATATTTTGTCCTCTTTTGTGGTGAAGCTTAAAAACTTGAGGTAAAGATCTGAAGATGATGAGAAAGGAAGGTCCTAAATTCACAAGAGAGAACTACTTAGTTTGGTGTGGTCGAATGAAGCTCTATCTTAAAGGTCTGGGTAATTAGTTTTGGGATCATGTAGAGAATAAGTATACTATCCCTTCAGTAACCGCGACTACAGATTAATTCTAGGTAAAGAAAGAACAAACTGCTACTATGGAGGCTATTGATAGTACTATTTTAGATGCATATTTTATTGATATCAAAGACTTAGATATTGTTAATGAGATGTGGGAAAAAGTTGAAGATAGTCTATGGTGGAAATCCACATGTGTAGAAGGAAAAGGTTGACAATTTGAGAGGAAAGTTGATGATATGAGGATGCATGAAAATGAGAACATTGTGTTGGAAATGAGTTGAGTAACTGAGAGGGGAGGGGTGAATTAGTTACCAAAAAAACAAATCCAAGTCCCTTAGATTTCTTAAGCAAATTTATCACTGTTGCTCGGTTAACACAGATATTCTACTGTCACTCTGTTAACATAGAAAATTAAGATATTAACTATAATTATCCTTTAGTAATTAATTGCATAAACATTAACCATAAAGAAAATAACATGTATATAGATAACACCAAGATTTAATGTGGAAAACCAATACAGGAAAAAACACCAATTGCAACTAGTCACTATTTTTCACTCTTCTAAAGTGAGCCCTGTTAGGAGCCAACCCTATTAAAGGTTACAATAACACACTATTATGTGTAACCCTGTTAGAGGAGTTAATCACCCTATAAGGAGTGGCCTTGTTAGAGGTCTTCAAGAACTTCAATGTAGAAATGTCACCTTGTGAGAGGATTTACAAAAGACTGTTAATTCTACTTTGTAAAGAGATTTTGATCACTGCTATAATTGTTAGAGAGTAACAATGGATTGACCTGTTTGGAGAAGTAATTGTCTTTGCTAATTCAGATTTCTTCTCTATCTTTAATTACTTGATCCTTACTGATAAGATATTGTGTTCCAGCTCTATGTGTTCTATCTTCGATCATAATCCCATCTGATTTTTCCTCCACACTTCATGTCATAAGCACATATCTCTCTTTCTTACTTACACAACATTCAATCCAAACTTGACCTTATATATGATAATCCTTGTCAAGTCGGCCTTAATAAATTTCCAAATAATAAATAAAACTTAAGTTTGTTGGCTTCATATAACCAATTAACCATAGAATATAAATTGATGTTAGTCGGCTATCACTAAAAGCATAACTTGGTTAATATTGAAATCCTTCAATGCCCAACCAAAACTGTAATGCATGAATGAACTCGGTTAGAACTGAAAGTGCTTTGCATGAACTGAATGTTCTCAAATAGGATTAGACATTTGTGTAAACATCAATGACAATACAAAATTGAATAATTGTCATCAACAATCTCCCTCTTTGGCATTAATGCCAACATAACATGTCATAATACAAAGAACTATAGAGGAACAGACATAAGAATTTTTTTTTATTAATGTCCTTAGCTTCATTATGATTCTCATAAAAAAAAATCCCTCTATCTTCACAACTAACTGAAATATAGATTTCTCCCTCTTACATTAATCTATGCTTCTGATTAAATTTCTCCCTCTATCATCAATCTCTCCCTCAGTAATCTTTATGACATCAATAATCTCTCCCTCTTTGACAACCAATGCAAAGACACCATCCAATACACATCTAATGAAGTTATAATGTACCTGTTTGTACTTATTCATATGCAATAGGCTCTAAATATGTGCATCAACATGTTAAATCTATTTTGTAGCTCGGTTGATGCATCACTAAACTGTGTTTTATTGAGCCTCTGTTAGGGGAATCAGCCCTAGCTTTCCTCTAAGATACAATAATGCATCCTTAGGTAATGGTTTTGTGAATATGTCTACAATTTTTTCTTTAGTATTCACATATTCCAATCTTACTTCCTTGTCCTGAACCAATTCTCTTAAGAAATGATGCTTGATTACAATATGTTTAGTATTAGTATGCATCATAGGGTTCTTTGAAATTTTAATAGCACTGGTGTTGTCATAGTAGATAATGACTGGTTCTTTGATTTCTTCCTTCATACCTGACAACAACTGTTTGAACCATATGATATTTGAACAATTTACTTCTATAGCAACATACTCTGCCTCTGCTGTTGACTGAGAAATGCATTTATGTTTCTTTCTTGTATAGGAGACTAACCTCTTTCTAAGAAATAATGATCTCCCACTTGTGCTCTTTCTGTCATCAACACTTCCCGCCGAATCAACATCAGTAAAATTATTCAAATCAAAGTTTCCTGCTTTCTTATACCATAATCCATAATCTTCAGTACCCTTAAGATATCTTAGAATCCTTTTGATATCCATTAAGTGATTCTCTCTAGGATTAGCTAAAAACTTTGCAAAAATGTCAATTTCTAATGAAATATTAGGTCTAGTGTGAACAACATATTGAAGTTTACCAATCATGGATCTGTAGGTAGTCTTATTTACGTCCTTTGAATTATCATCCTTAGATAACTTATTTCTAGTAGGAATAGGTGTTCCAACTAGTCTGGAGTCTTCCATCCCAAATTTCTTTAGTATCTCTTTGATGTATTTAGACTAGGTAATGCAGATACCACCCTTCATCTGATAATCTTGTAAACCAACAAAGAATTTGATTTCACCAAACATAGACATCTCAAATTCCTTACTCATAGCTTCAAAGAATGCTTTTCATAAATCATCATAACCAGTAAAAAGTATATCATTCACAAATATCTATGCTAATAGTATCTTGTTCTGAGGTCCTTCTTTAATGTGCAAGCTACTATTGTCATTAGTTCTCTGAAACCCAATACTTATTAAGTAACCATGCAATCTTTCATAACAGGCTCTAGGAGCTTTCTTTAGTCCATACAATGCTTTGTGCAATTTTCAAACCATATTCCTTTTGTTAGGATCTACAAAACCTTCAGGTTGCTCAATATAGACTTTGTCTTGAAGAATGCAAATTTTACATCCATTTGATATACCTTGAATCCTTTGTGTGCAACATATTCCAAAAGAGTTTCGACTCCTTCAATTCTTGCAATAGGAGAAAAATTTTCTCCATAATCAATACCCTCTTCTTGAATATATACTTTACATACTAGTCTTGCTTTGGTTTTGGAAACTTCTCCTTTTTCATTCATCTTGTTTCTGAAAACCCACTTAGTACCAATCACATTCTTATCTTTTGGTCTAGGTACAAGATTCCAGGTTTTGTTTGTTTCTATCTTCTCAATCTCTTCATTCATTGCTTCGATCCAACTTTCATCATTCAATGCATCTTTAATAGTTCTAGGTTCAATTTCACTAAACAAACATGTACCTCTAATTTTGTTTCTTGTCATTGTACCTTCTATCTGATCTCCAATTATTTTCTCATGTGCATGATGCCTTCTGACATACTTTTCAAGTATAGATTCCTTCCTTTTTGATGCTGGGCTTGATCCACTTGGTTCACCATGTTCAAAAGTTTTTTTTCTGATCTTCTATTTGATACTCAGGTTCCACTGTCTGAGACTCAAGTGCCTCTGTCTGAGACTTGGGTGCCTTTGTCTTCAACTCAGTTCCCTCTGTCTATGACTCAGATTCTTCAGTCAAAGACTCAGTTTCTTCAGTTAGTAGCACTGGTTGCAACAATATTTGTGCTGATGAATTTAGTGGTTGACATGGTTTTTGTCCAATCACCACTACCTGTGTCTTAGGTATAGTATGAGGTTCATAATACACAAAATTCATGTAGTCCTCAGGATCTTTACTATTTTGTTCTTCGTTTCTCTCTGCAAACTCATCAATCTTTACATGCACACTTTCTATGATTTTATGAGTAGTAAGATTCAAATATTTACATGCTTTTCTTTTGCAGGAGTAGCCTAGGAATATACCTTCATCACCTTTTACATCAAATTTTCCATTTCTTGCTTCCTTCAAGATGTAACATTTATTTCCAAATACTTTGAAATAATGAACATTAGGTTTATATCCATACCATAATTCAAAAGGTGTCTTCTAAGTGCCTTTCTTCAGTTGAACTCGGTTCAAGGTGTGAATTGTAGTGTTGATGGCTTCCTTCCAGTACTGAGTAATAACATTCTTTTCAATTATCAAGGTTCTTGCACAATCCATAATGGATATGTTCCTTCTTTCTGCTATACCATTCTGCTGTGGTGTACATGGAGTAGATAGTTGTCTCTTTATTCATCTTTCATTGCAGAATTCATCAAACTCATCCTTAATAGAAATTTAAACCATTTCATCTTCATATTCATCACTATCAGAATCATTACCAATATAACAAGATTTCTTACCTTTGTAATTGTAGCTTTTGAAATATCTCTTGCCTTTGTACTTGTTGAACTTTCTCTCACCTTTGTCTTCTTTGTTTGGACACTTAGCAGCAATGTGACCAACCTCATTACATGAAATTCAAATCAATGGTATTCTTCCTTTGTACTATCCTTTTCCTTATGTAGATCTCCTTGAAAGTAATATTTCAATGATTTCCAGGTCTTCATCATCAGATTGATCATCATTGTCACTGTCAATTTTTTTTCCTTTCATCTTTTTAAGGTTCAATTTAGCTTTGAATGCAGACTCAAGATTGCTAGGATTAGGAGAATAATTGTCAAAGTTATCTAACTCAAAAGATGTAAGTCTTCCAACCAATCCATCTAGAGTTACATCATTACTGCATCTCATCTCTTGAATAGCTGAAACTCTAATTGCAGAGATAGGAAGTAAAGTTCTCAATACCTTTCTGAACATTATTTTGTCTTCAATTATTCCACCAACAGCTCTGATTGCACTGACACTTTTCTTGATTATTTTACTATACTTTGTAATGTCTTCTCCTTCTTTCATTTTCATCAGATCAAACTGACCTCTAAGACTTTCTACTTTGGCTCTCTTTACATTGGCATCTCCTCCATGTATATCGTGTAGTTTCTTCTACATATGATAGGAAGTAGGGCAGTCCTTGACTTCATGAATTTTAGAATAGCTAAGTGAAGAAGCAATATCAATCATCGTTATGATATGATGCTTCATGTCCACAATTTTTTCCACAAACATAGGTGTCGCCGGTTCTATATACTTGTGATCTAGGAATTGCAAACTAGTGTATCCAATAGTAGATAGATGTAGCCTCATCAAATATTTCCATCCAGTGAAGTTGTCCTTGTTGAGTTTGGAGATCTCCCTTCTATAAGACATCTCTGATCTTTAGCTTAGGCCTTTAAACCTTCTTTGTAAGAACTTGGTGCTCTGATACCAATTTTTGTAAATGAGTTGAGTAACTGAGAGGGGAGGGGTGAATCAGTTACCAAAACAAAATCCAAGTCTCTTAGATGTCTTAAACAAATTTATCATTGTTGCCCGATTAACACATATATTCTACTATCACTCAGTTAACATAGAAAATCTTAAGACATTAACTGTTATTATCCTTTAGTAATTAATTGCATAAACATAAACCATAAAGAAAATAACATGTACATAGATAACACAAATATTTAACGTGGAAACCTAATATGGGAAAAACCTCCAATTGCAACTAGTCACTATTTTTCACTCTTCTAAAGTGAGCCCTGTTAGGAGCCAACCCTGTTAAAGGTTACAATAACACATTATTAGGTGTGACCCTGTTAGAGGATTTAATCACCCTGTAAGCGGTGGCCTTTTTATAGGTCTTCAAACACTTCAATGTAGAAATGTCACCTTGTGAGAGGATTTACAAAAGACTGTTAAGTCTACTCTGTAAAGATATTTTGATCACTGCTACAATTGTTAGGGAGTAACAATGGATTGACCTATTTTGAGAAGCAACTATCTTTGCTGATTCAAATCTCTACTCTGGCTTTAATTACTTGATCCTCACTAATTATATATTCAATTGCAGCTCTATGTGTTTTGTCCTCAATCAGAATCCCATCTTATTTTTCCTCCACACTTCATGTCATAAACACATATCTCTCTTTCTTACTTACACAACATTCAATCCAAACTTGACCTTATTTAAATATGATAAGCCTTGTCAAGTCAACCTTAATAAACTTCCAAATAATCAATAAAACTTAATTTTTTCAGCTTCATATAACCAATTAACCATAAAATATAAATATTTGTTAGTCGACTGTCACTAAAAGCATAACTTGGTTAATACTGAAATTATTCAATGCCCGACCAAAAATGTAATGCCCAAGTGAACTCGGTTAAAACTAAAAAATCACTTTGGTCTTCTTCAATGCCCAAGAGTGCTTGGCATGAACTCACTATTCTCAGATAGGATTAGACATTTGTGTAAAAATCACTACATTTGTGTAGACATCAATGGTAATGCACAATTGAATAATTGTCATCAACACATTGAACAATACAGTCAAAGAATCAAACAAGTTGTTTCTGCTATCTGAGGTCCTAGTGGTAATCTTTCTGAGGAGGATGTTGTAAAAAATATGTTGATAAATTTATTTCCTCAGTGTGCTATTTGGGTTTTAGATATACAAGAGCTCAGATCTCTAGGAACTTTACTATTACTCTAGATGCATTAATAGGGAAATTTATTGCATTTGAGTTAAGCAATTATGATAATAGTATGCCATTATTTTAAGCTACTTTCAAGTCATCATTGACTCTTGCACCATCTAGGAAAGGAAATGATATACCTAATAGTTCTTCAACATGTTAATCTAATGATTTTGAATCTATCTTGCCTGAAGAAATAGTACATGAGGAATTGGAATCTTTATTTGCTAGAAGGCTTCCTAGAGGGAAAGACAAATATAAGGGTAAGTTTCCTTTGAAGTGTTTTACATGTAGTCAAATTGGACATATTTCCTCTAGATGCCCCAAAAATTATAGGAAGGAGAAGCTAACAATATTAAAGGATAAGAACAAGAAAGTATTCTACCTAACTAAGGAATGTGTTACTGATGAGGAACCTAATGGAAGAGATGAAGAAGAAATTATGTTTGTTGCAGTAAAGGAAGAACCCTCAGAAGAAGGTGAGAAAGCTTGGATTTCTGGCATGAATCACAATGGTAACTAGATTATTGACAATGGCTGCACTCACCATATAACTAGTCATAGAAGAAAATTCATCAAGATAGAAGAATGTAATCGAGGCTTAGCAAGATTTTGGAATGATGCTCCCTGTTTGGTTAATGGTAAAGGATCTAATGCTTTGAATGATAACAAAATTGTGATGATGTTTACTAGGTTGATGGTCTAAGATGCAAGTTGTTAAGTGTTGCTTAGTTGAATAAAAAATATATAGATTAGAGTTCAATGGATGTATATGTAGGATTATTGAGAAATTGAGAGAATTGATTTCTACGAGTGAACAAACTAAAGGTAACTTGTTACATCTAAATTATACTATTAAGATTTGTCTGATTGCTAAGGTAGAATAGTTTTTTTATGGCATAAGAGGTTTTTTCATGTAAATTTTGATAAGTTTATCAAATTGAGTAAGATGAAGATAGTGAGAGGTTTGTCGAACCTAGTGAAACCAGACAATGTAATGTGTAAATAATGCCAGCTTTAGAAGTTAACTAGTTCTAGTTTCATTAGTAAAAACTATTCTTCTGAAAGTATTTTAGATCTGGTTCATACTGATCTTTTTTTTTTTTGATCAGTAAACGGCCGAAGCCTTGATTTTCTTTATTTAAAATTTGTCTTTTTACATTTTCCTCTGTTCGTGTGGGCACTGGTAGGAAAGAACGAGGAAGAAAACCTCCAGTTTGGCCCGAAACTTTAGTCCAGAAATAATATATCAAGTTTAGAGTTCCTACAAGTGTAGGATTACAAAGCTCCACTTGATGGAGTCGAAGAGGGCATTCCCTCTTTAATACAGATTAAAGGAGGCATACCTCCATGA
>MU227690.1:3247908-3266313 GCA_018584345.1 Thuja plicata | reverse complement strand
AGAAATTTAAGAGCACTTTAGGAGCCTTTTAATTTGTCATAACATTTTCTGTTTTTAAAGATTATCATTTTTGTGATCGATGAGACTTCATTGTAGGTTGGCATGTCCCTAATATATGATGATTGTTGATTATTATTAGTCCAATGAGAACTCAGAGTTACTATGGTCATAGATATTTCATGTTGATTGTTGATTATTATTCTAGAATAATGAGGGTTATATTTTTAAGGGACAAATCAGAAGCTTTTCACATGTTTAAGAGCTACAAAGCCAGAGTAGAGACAAAGACTGATAAGACCCTGAAATTCCTTAGATTGGAGAGAGGAGGTGATTTTACTTCACTTGAATTTGCTACATATTGTGAAGAATAGGGAATTCAAAGACAAATTCCAGCTCCTAAACCACCTCACTAGAATGGTATTGCTGAAAGAAAAAAAAGGTCTATCATTGATTGTGTTGAGATGTTAATGATTTAGAAGGGTGTTGGACAAATTTTGGAGAGAAGTGGTGAGAATTTGTTTTTACACATTGAACATAGTTTAGCTGAAGAAAGGTGCAAACAAAAATCCCTATGATCTATGGAATGGTCGATCACCATGTGTAAGTTAATTCAATGTTTTTGGGAGTAGATGTTATCTAAAAAGAGATAAAAATAAAGGTAATTTACACCCAAGAAGTGATGAGAGGATATTATTTGGATAATCCTCAAAGAGAAAAGCCTATAAGTTCTTGAAAAAGAGAACAAATAAGATAGTGGAAAGTGTTAGTGTAAGAATAGATGAATTTTCTTAGAAAAATGATGAATCCAACAAGAAGGAACCTAAAGACTATCATGGGCCTGTATATGTCAAAATGATGGAGCAGGAGACTATAGAAGAACCAATGGATAGACAGGTCAATGAACGAAAACCAACACAAGTAGTTGAAGAAACTCCTGCAACCAAACTAGTATTTCCAGAGTATGTAAGGTTGAATCACTCCCCTAATAAAATTTTTGGTGACAGAAATGTAGGTGTGTTAACAAGAAGGAAGGTGAGAGAAGGTACTTGTTTGTTATTTGAATTTGAGCCTAAAATAGTGAAATATGCATGGAAAGATGAGGATTGGGTGAAAGCCATGGAAGAAGAATTGGATCAGATTGAGAAGAACAAGTCCCGGACACTAGTGCCTAGACTGGTGGAAAAGAACGTGATAGGTACTAAGTGGAATTTTAGGAAAAAGATGAATGAGATAGGTGAAATGGTAAGGAACAAGGAAATATTTACATGCAAAGGATATGCACAAGAGGAAGGCCTAGACTATGGTGACATATTTTCACTTGTGACTAGACTTGAAGGTGTAAGGATATTTCTTGCATATGTTTCTTATAAGGGATTCAAGGTATATAAAATGGATGTTAGGTCATCTTTTGTTAATGGTGTTTTGGAAGAAGAGGTATACATTTAACAATATAAAGGATTTACTAATTCAAAAGGTAAGAACATGATGTGTAAATTATAGAAAGCTTTGTATTGGTTGAAGCAAGCACCTAGGGCATGGTACTAATGATTGCATTCATATATGATTAAGATTGGTCTCCTAAGGACAATTGATAAAAATAATGTATGTTTCAAGATTGAGAAAGATGACAGGTTGATGATTATAGAGATATTTATAGATGATATCATTTTTGGTGGCAATGAAGAGATGAGCAGATCATTTGTAGATGAGATGAGGAAATAATTCAAGATGTCTATGATTGGTGAGATTAAATTCCTCATTTGATTCAAGGTTCAAAATATGGAAAATGGTATCTACATAAGCCAATCTAAATACCTAAGGAAAATATTGAAGACTTTTGGATTAGAAGACTCAAATATGATTGGTACCCCTATGGTAACTAGTTAAAAAATTAGCAAAGGAAGATGATTCTAAAGAAGTGGATGAGACACTTCATAGGTCCATGATCTATAAGCTACAATATGTAGTGCATAATAGAATAGGCATAGCACATGCAGTTGGATTAGTGGCCATATTTTCTTCTAATCCTAAGGAATATAATTTGGTATCAGTAAATAGAATCTTTAGGTGTCTTAAGGGGACTAAATATTATGGTCTCTGGTATGGACACAAAAGTTATTTGTATTTGAATGTGTTTACTAATGCTGATTGGGAAAGTAATTTTTATGATCAAAAGATCACAAGTGGAGGTGAATTCTTTCTCAGAGAAAGGCTTGTATCTTGGACAAGCAAGAAGCAAAACTTTATATCTCAATCAATAACTGAAGATGAGTATGTTGCTGCTGCAATGAATTGTACACATGTAGTATGGATCAAGAAGATTTTGGAAGTAATTTAGGAGAAGGTAATGGAACCAGTAGTTATCTATTGTGACAATATAAGTTCTATTAATATTTCAAAGAACCCGGTGATGCAATCTAAGACTAAGCATATAGCTACCAAATATCATTTTCTTAGAGAAAAGGTATAGGAAAAGGATGTGAGGTTGGAGTATGTTCCAACTAAGGAGAAGGTTGCCGATATTTTCACTAGACCATTTCCTAAGGATACATTTGATTATCTAAGAGGTAGGTTAAGGGTCATTCCCCTATCTGAGTTGAATTAAAAAAAGATGGAGTTGCGTAAATCCAAGTGTATCATTGAATATTTTTATGATTGGATTGATTTTGTGGGGCTACTCCTTAGGGGGACCAGTGTATGTAGTAATGTGTTTTGGTTAGTCAGGTTTAGTAGAGAAAATATGAGGTGTGTTTTATGCCTTTGGAATTGTTGTCAAAGGTGGAGAATGTGTGTATGACAAAGGGGAGTAATTATAGAACAAGTGAAAGACAAAAGTGGAAAATTTTTATGCATAAAATATCACTTTGGACTGAGGAAGTGAGTGTTTCTATCAATGCCAAAGGGGGATATTGCTGGTATATTTGATTTAGTAATGGTATGTGAGTTTTGGAGATGTCATGATGCATATTTGATTATAGGATAATCAGATACTATATTGTCATTGATGTCAAATATTAACCTTCTAGTCTTAGTATGTTACAAATAATAGTTGTGATAAATGAAGGGTTGCAGTGAGTTTAAGTGGTTTATATCTTTATGGGAGACTTAGGTGTGTCTCTGGATGTCTAATGCATGATTGATACTTTTGAAGTGATCTTATGTGAAAGTTGTGATTGGTTGAAGTATAAAAGTGCAACTGCTAGAACAGTTAATGACAGGTGATAGATGATTTGAATATCTTGTCAAATATTTGTTGTATATTGTGGTGTGGTCACATAATATGGTGGTCAAAATAATTCAAATGCTACAGTTGTGACCACAACTTATTTGAGTGATCGATGTGAAGAATAGGTGACTAGTGAGCACAGATAGAGTTGTTAACATGTTACAGTGTTTGTGTTCTTGAGTGACAGTTAATAAATCTTTGATCGGTGATTGATGTTGAGGTTTTGGTGGAATTAGTTGAGTTAGTCATGATATGGTGACATGTCCTCATGATTGGAGGTGATGATCTAGCATCAAATTATTTGACGCTAGTGTGTGGAGAAGATGTTGGAAATAATAGGTACTAAGAGGTGAGGGTGACTCAGTCCAAATAGAAAGTAAACTAATTCAACCACTAATCTAAATAACTTCTAAAATACTTTCCAAACTATAAAGCATATAACTGACTCAAATACATAAAATAAATTAATATGAAGAATCCATAAATTCATCACACATGAAACATATTTTTCACATGGAAACCCTTTTAAGAGGGAAAAAACCACAGTGGGGATGACACCCACAAGCCCTATACTGTAGTAAATGAGTTTTCCATGTTAGGAGCTACAAATACCATTTCTAAGGGTTTACTCTATTAGGAGTGACTAGTACATTTTTAGGAGTACAATTATATTAGTTATGATATACCTCACTAGAGGATTTCAAACCTCAATAAATAAGTTACCCTATTAAAACATAATTTACAAAAATAACTTGTTAGAGTTCACCCACTTAAGAGATTTTGATTGTTGCAACTATTAGGTAACAATAAGATTGGTAATTTGGATGTAGCACTAATTGCTTTTCAGATCCAATACATTTTATGTACTCTGTAATTGCTCTTAGCTTTCTATCTATAAGATTTATGATCACAACCTCAAATTTAAATCACAAAATCATAATCAACCAAAATATCTCTTACAACTTCTCTCAACAACAACTTTTGAATATGAGTAGTTCTTATATATAAACAACTGTTAGCAATAATAGTCCACCAGTACAACTAAGAGGGGGGTGAACTAGTTGTATGCCAAATACTTAAACTTTAACCTTTAAAAATAAAAAGATAAATGAAATTACGAACACATTAACAACACCATAACACAACCATTTGTTGTTGAGGAAACCCTGTTAAGGGGAAAAACCTAATGGAAATTAGTACCCACAAATAATGCATTGAAAGTGTAGTATCCATGTTAGGATATTTAGCCCTATTAGTAGATGATTATTACATACAATACACAGTCCCTGTTAGAGGAAAAACCCTTTTTGAAGTCAAGAGAAACAAAAGGCTCACTACCTAGGCTCACTACCTAAAGAAGGTTAAATCTACCTTGAGGACTCATTGTCTGAGATACAGATATACAAAGATATAATATCCTCTAAACTGACTAATACAAAAAAATTCTTAAATAGTTCCAATGAAGTTCATCAATCAAAATATCTACTCTACATCCAAAAAAATTCTCAAATACAAGCTCACAGCTTCTACACTTCATTGTCCACTCACTTAATCAAGAAAACAACATTCCTTTATACAAGTTTACAATAAGCAATTAGGTCGGACAATTAAGACTTCCCCAATGCAAAAAATAATTACATAACCCCTTGCTAAGATACACATGGTACCTATTGTTGGAAAGTTGACACTACAAAGATTATATGACTAATTTTGTGTTGTGATTATGGCAACAAAGTCATATAGGAGTTTTGATAGTCAGTTCATAAACCTTGAAGACCAAAAACTGACTAAGTATAGAAGATAGTGCACATAGAGATATATCCACCGATCAGAGCACTAGTGCACATGCGTATGATCGAGTAATGGTATGCATCTTTGGTGATAAGCTTATGGATATAGTATTATGCCAAATCTATACACTCAAGTTCAGATATATCAGTATGGTGAAGTTACAGCAAGTCCAAGTGCCCTAGCAGATCAGCAAAATAGAGCATGGAGCTGACTACTATTTTTTATTAGCACATGTTAACTTGTTTTCCATTGGCTATGAGCCTATTGTAATATGTTTTTAATTATTTTATTAGTACCCATGTAAATACACTTAAGCCAATTCATTTGTAAGCATTGTGTATTTTTTCTGGGCCGAGTAAGTCCTAGTTTTCGGTTGCATCAATTTAGTATATATATACTTAACATGTATTTTGTATTAAGTTTCTAATGGTTGATAGAGAATGATTATAAGTAAGATAGAAAAGAAAGAAGAATAATTAGTATGACATAATGCTCTACTAGTGATTAGATTTTCAACACACAAGAGTAACTGATCAGACAAGCAGTGTCATAACAACATATCTACTTTTAGATATTGTGAGTATCTATTATCAGGAGGTTGTACCCTTCTTCTTATTGAGAATTGAGCTCTGGCAGTGAGCCATCCATCTTTAATAGGGTTTTGTAAAGACTCCTAATAGGGTCATTGTACTTGCATTGTAAAGACTTCTCCTAACAGGGAAAAGGAACTCTAACAAGTTCATAAGATTAGTGCAATTATTTGTGGGTACTAATTCCCATCGAGGTTTTCCTCTGATCAAGGTTTCCCTATAAACATATCTTGTCTTATGTGTTAAAGTGTTATGCTTAATCTGTTATCTATTTTGGTTTAAGTTTCAAGTTGCAGAAATATACTATATTGCCAAACACTGATTCACCCCTCCCCCCTCTCAGTGTATCTAACGATTGGTATCAGAGCTTTGGTCCTCTGAAAGAAGTTTAACCACTTAAGGAGATCATAGACTCAGCAGAAGTGAAACATCTAAAAAATAATCTTGAAGCAACTCTTGAATATATTGATAGATCTAAAAAATAAAATGAAGAACTGAAATTGAAAGTTGATGGCTCACAAATTCTCATCAAAAAATTAAGAAAATATTTAAAAGATTGCTCTATGAATGATTTGGTAAAAATGGTCAAAAATCTGAATGAAGAAAACATGTCTCTGAAAGATAAGATTGAAGATTTGAATGAAAAACTAACAAATAGCCTAACGAATATTGAAGAAAAGACCAAAGAAAGTAAACAATTAGATGAAGAACTTATGCAAGAAAATATGAAGGTCTTGGAGTCGGAGAACATCAAGAAAAAGATAGAATCTGAATTGATAGAAGCCAAGAATCATATTGAGAAATTACACACAAGTTTTGATCTATTACAATCATAGCTTTATACACAAAAGTTAAGAGGCGATATCACTAGTGTTGGATACAATGAAGCACAAATTCAAATCAATACAATGCCGGAAAGAAAGAAATTACAAGAAACCACAGAAGCAAAGGCAATTGAGAATATTACAGAGGCTAAATAAGAACCACCTAAAGATGAACGCAAACCAGTTAACTGCACTTGCTATGACTGTAACAAACATGGACATATGGAAAGAGAGTATAAAGAGGCAAGACCTTTCAATGGTTATTTTTATTCATGCAAAAAATTTAGTCATAGAGCCATACATTTTAGATCAAATCTAAGAAATAAGACACAACAAAATCAAATAAGTCAGACACAGTACAATCAGAGAAATCAATCACAGCAAAATTATCAAAACATTATGTGTCAGATATGCAACTATAAGGGACACACAGCTAAATAGTGCAACATGGTTAATCATGTCAACAAGCTTCTAGTGATTTTTCACTCTCGTAACAAAGCTAGACACATCTCAAGGTTTTGCAGATCTAGAATGAAAAGAAAAGAAAGACCTAATAAGTCTCAAGGATCTCTATTTGAATAATCTGGAGAAGTCAAGTTTGTGAAAGCTACATAAGATTCAGGCAAAATATAGGTTGAAGTAAAGAAATATGATGTTAAAAAAGTGGTAGATGCATCCATAGTGGACGCAACTTACACTTCTAGTTAGATGACCCTCATGGTCATAGGGGGAGCTAATCTATCTCTAAACCCCTATGCGGTAGGTATACTCACCTCTAACTATGTGCCTATGAATTCATGTATTTGGTCACTAATTGAGGAAGTATGCATGAATGCATAGCTTGTACTTCAACATGAACAAAGATTGAAATTGACAGTTGGAATCCATGTTACGACAGTTAGCATTAATTGCAATAATTTGATTTATAAGTCACAATAAGGTCTCATATCTTCAATTCTACTTTCGAGATAAGGAATTTGGAGAGCACAGGAGAATTAAGCATCTAAGTGTTGAAGGATAACCGTTGGTTAGTTATCAAAGTGAATTGAAGTTCTAACGGAACCCTAGCGCGGACACGTCATTTCAAAATTTTAGTGAGCCTTACTTAAGAAATCAACAAGTAAGTATGGCAACTCCTGTAGTCTTTGACATCACAGAAAGGAAGAGATTAGATGATGTAGAAGGGGAATTTTCCAAGACTTCATTAGGATTCATGCATGTCAAAGATATTCACACTTACATCTACTGTAAGAAGGAGTCTATAGGTGAAGACATCATAATGTCACTCATGGTATCTATGACAAACCTTGATTGCTCATTCAAAGATGAGTTCCCTCATCTCATAGGGAACCCTATTATTGAGTATATGAATGTGCATGAATTCTATGAATTGGGATGGACTAAGATTTTACTCAACAGGATTCATGATGACTTATTTTGGATTGGTGAAGTTCCAGTTTGTATTACAACTGACCTCATTCATGAAATGAATAGACTCTCTAAAGTTGGTCATGTTGAGAAGGATTTCTTTTCTAGGAGTGATAGGCATGGAATGACATTTGATCCTATTATGGAGAAAGATATCAAACTCATCACTATGATCCTTGGATACAAGTTTCAACATGCAAGCAGACTTAATAGTGTATCTACAGCTACAGTTCTAGAAACTATAAGGTCAGTGAAAGACAACACTCAATTCAATCTATGTGAGAACTTGTGCACATAGTTATTAGAGAAAATCAAGGCTATACAACATGACAAGAGAAAAATATTCAGATTTGGGTCTCTAATCATATACATGTACTTCCACATTGTTGGTAAGATTTCTAACCTCTACCTAGATAGGAGAAAACCTACTCTACCTCAAATTTCATTGAAAGCAACATCTGAAAGAAGTATAAGGGATTCCATGGATATGGAAATAAAGACATTCATAATCAAGATGCAGAAGAGGTTTAGAATACCAAAGAAGATAGTTGAAAAATACAAGGACACCATATGCTTCATGGGGGAAACAGAGTGTACATGCATGGAAGCAGTTGAGCCAAGAACCAAATGGATTCAATAACTTGGTTATGAAGTAGAAGAACATGTTTTGGAAGGATATGCACAAGTCCTTCTATTAGTGCCTAAAGATCCAAATGAGCCTAGATGGGGCACATATAGAGAAAAGACACATCAAGTTGATTCTATCCTATACAGTGCAGACAATAAGAGGAAAGCATCAAGGATTACGTCTAACATTCTAAAAGTTCATGGTGTCACCCAAGAAGACCTAGATAAATCTAGGGAAGCTAAAATTGCAAGAGAGATTAAGCAAACACCTGCAGGAGTAAAAATAGAAAAATCTAATGATCTCCACAAGAAGAAAAAGAAGAAGTCTGATGAGAGAAAATTTGTACCCTCTACTACTATTGACCTTGAATACTCTCCACCTTTTGTGCCAAGAAAGATGACTAGAAGAAGGAAGCAAGTTCCAACAAGCCACCCATCCTCAAGGACAACATGAAGCAGAGTAAAGAACACTCAAGCACCTCCTAAGGTAGGATTCAGACCTAGTCTTGAAATCTTAAGGAAAAGAATCATTAATGAAGGATGACTATATTCAATTGAAAATGTCTAGATGACAAGTATCAAGAGATAGATAAATCAGAAATATACTCTATGATTATCTCACATATGATCAAGTTTAAAAGATCAGTTTTGGAACTTAAGACAATCATTCTAGATAGATTATGGAACATAGTTGACTTATTAAAAAGACAAGCAATAGAAGAAGATATGAGGATTAGAGAAGAAACACTAGATAATCTTCTCCCCATTTTCTCACATGATGAGAAGGCAATACTGTTAGATTTGGTAAAACCTCATCTAAGAACCAAGACAAGAACTCTTCACATTATGAATAAAGAGTATGAGTTGTTTGGAAAAGAGACTGAAAAAGAATTCAAGAAAGTGTTTTTGGATAGAAATATGTATCCATCAACGGTGCCTACAACTAAAGTGACTCCAGTTGCTTCCAAACAAGAAAAAGAAGCAGAGATTCTTAATGTTCCTATGACAGGTCCAAAAGATTCTATGCCCAAAATTTCATCACCTTCTCATACAATCAAAGATTCAGATGAAACCATTATGATCAATGATGTTAAGATAACAATGAAAACTTCAGATAATGACTTGAAAAAATTTGAAAAAGCATTTGTCAGCACTAAAGAAGATGAGAATTTATGCACTTATAATACCTCCTTAAAGAAATATGAAGTTGTTACTTAAGACTCAATAGGTTTGAATAATGAGGAAGGTAATCAATTTAATGAACCACCCTCTATGGAGATCCTAGTGAAAAGTGAATATATGGATGTAAGTCAAAATTCTATATTCACTTTATCTATCAAACCATCAATATCATTGTTGTCAAGTTTGACCCCTGACTCAACAAACTTAGATGCATGGGGAGAAGAAGATTTCATCAAAATAAGTGGATTAGAAATGGAGAAAGCAAAAGAAAAACAAGTTATGAGAAATCCTCTCTTTCTTGAGTTAGTAAACATTTTAAACAACCTAGTACCAACAGAGAACAAATTGGCTAATATTCAATCAGTTGATGATGTCGATAGCATCTTGACAAGCTTCAAAGAAAACTTCACAAGTCTAGTAGACTCAGCTGCAAAAATTGTAGAGTTGAAGTAAAAAAAGGAAAGGTTGGATGAACTAATAAAGAATTTCTCATTAGATCTCAACTCATTGAAGATTGGTCAAGTAATTCTGAAAGAGTTAGCAGAAAAAGGCAGAAATGTGATAGCTAACTATATGGACAAAGGAAAATTCATTTCTGAACACATCAAGAAGATTGAGGAAGTAGATATCTTGTTTTAAAATATAAGGAAATCAGTTGAAACCTCTTCTCAAGACATCAATATCTGTAACAAAATCTATCAAGGGAAGATAGATAAAATTGAGAAAGCCAAGATAGAGATCAACAAGATAAGGACCAGACAAACACAACTGAGAAATGCACTTGCGCCCTCCTTAGCTGTACTAAATGAGAACATCAAACATATTTATTAATCTATTATCACATATGATAGAGGCCCCTGCATGGATCTGGTAAAGATGGAGAAGCTCGCATATGCATTATGCACCCATCTTCAGATTGTTGATGCACTCAAGGTATTTTGGCAATAATAAATCAAGAATCTACAGATTGCATATCCAGATGTGTACTTCGAGTAATTACTTAGAGAATTTCAATTTTTGACACATTTTTCATTAATTTCAAAGGGAGAGTATAGTATTTAAAGGAGATTGGTGTATATAAAGGAGATTGGTTTATATAGATAAAACTATGATGTATAGTTTGAAAAGATATAGCTGTTTTGTGTTAAGTCAAAGTTTAATAACTTAGCCACATTATTTTATTTCCATTAATGACAAAGGGAGAGATTGTTGGAAATTTGACACTACAAAGATTATATGACTATTTTTGTGTTGTCTTTATGGAAAAAAAGTCATATAGGAGTTTTGACAGTCAATTCCTAAACCTTGAAGACCAAAAATTGACTAAGTATAGAAGACAGTGCAGTTAGAGATATATCTGCTAATCAGAGAACCAACACATGTGCGTATGATCAAGTCATGGTCTGCATATTTGGACATAAGCTTATGGATACAGAATTATGCCAATTCTACACATTCAGGTTTAGATATATCAGCTCGACAGAACAGAGCATGGAGCCGACTCCTATTTTTTATTAGCGCATGTTAACTTGTTTTCCATTGGCTATACGCCTATTGTAATATGTTTGTAATTATGTTATTATTGGAAAGATAACTCCCAGGGAGTATATGACTTATTTTGTGTTGTCATTATGGCAACAAATTCATATGAAGTTTTGACAACAAACATAGTAGTGGAAATTGACTAAGTATAGAAGACAATACAGAATAGAGATACACAGATGATTAGAGCACCAACACAAGTGGGTATGGATGATTTAGACTAAGCACCTTAAAAAAAAAGCTCTATGATATGTTTTTATGCTTACCCTATACATGCATGATACAAAATGTCAGTACGGATAAGTTACAGAAAGAATAGGTACACCAGCAGTTCAAAATATAGAGTATGGAGCCGACTTTAGGTTTTTGATTAGCGTGTAATCTTGTGTTGTGTAAAGGCTAAGTGCCTATTGTAGTAAGTTTGTAATACTGTATTAAAAATTATTGTAAATACGTTTAACACAATTTGTTAGGAAGCATTGTGAATGTTGTTTTTGGGCTGACTAAGGTATTGTTTATAGTCGCATCTAATCAGGCATAAACACACACACACACACACACACACACACACACACACACACAGATATATATATATATATATATATATATGTAATGAAAAGATATATTTAAAGTGTTGAAGAAAGATGTAGAGTAGAGATATAGAAGAGCAGTATAAAGATGTCAATATGAGATAGAGCCCTTAAAGAAGATAAGAGCATAAGCGCATAACCAGAATTGATCAGACATCTGTGTCATATACAATAGTTCACCTTTGGATATAGTGCATATCTATTCTCAGGAGGTTGTAGCCTTCCTTCTCATTGAGAAGTGAGCTCTTGGACTGTGAGTCCTCACCCCTAACAGGATTGTTTGTAAAAGACTCCTAACAAGGTCAGGCCTTTGAATAGGTCATTGTAATTGCATTGTAAAGAATGCTCCTAACAGGGAAAAGGAACTTTAACAGGTTCATTATACTAGTGCAATATTTGTGGGTACTAATTCCCACTGGGGTTTTCCTCTAATCAAGGTTTCCCCATAATCATATCATGTGTTATGTGTTCTTATATTAATCTTCAAATGATCTATAATTGATTTATGTTTAAAGTTGCTAAAATAGAATAATTAGTGAAATATTAGTTCACCCCCCTCTCAGTGTTTCCAAAAATTGGTATCAGAGCTCTGGTCCTTTGAGAGAAAGTTTAACCACTTGAGGAGATCATGGATTCAACAGAAGAAAAAAATCTGAAAAAGAATCTTGAAGCATCCCTTGAAGATCTAGACAGATCTAAGAAAGAAAATGAGGAACTTAAACTAAAAGTTGATGGATCACAAATGTTTATCAAAAAGTTAAGAAAAGATTTGAAAGATTTCTCTACAAATTATTTGGGTAAAATGGTAAAGAAACTAAATGAAGAAAATTTATCTTTAAAGGATAAGATAGAAGAAATGAATGATCAGTTAACTGATAGCATAACAGCTATTGAAGAGAACAACAAAGAAAATAAATAGTTAGATGAAGAACTCATAAAAGCCAATATGAAAATATTGGAGTTGGAAAACATCAAGAATAAAATTAAATCTGAACTATCAGGAGCAAAAGACAAGATCGATAAACTACACACAAGTTTTGATTTAATTCAATCACAGCTTTATGTACAAAAGATAAAAGGTGATACCACTGGTATGGGATACAGTATAGCTCAAATTGAGATCAATTCATTACAAGAAAGAAAGAAAGCTCAAACATAATCTACAGAAGAAAAGAAAAATGAGAATCACGAAGAGACTAAAGAAGAATCACCAAAAGATAAGCACAAGGTAATCAACTGTACTTGCTATGCCTGTAACAAACATGGACACTTGGGAAGAGATTGTAAGGATGTAAGATCCTTCAATGGTTACTGTTACTCCTGTAATAAGTTGTGTCATAGGGCTATTCATTGCAGGAAAAATCAAAGAAATCAGTCACAACTGAACCAAAGGAATCAGACTCAATACAATCAGAGAAATCAACCTCAAAGAAACTTGTAGAATATTACATGTCAAATATGTAATTACAATGTACACACAGCCAAGTAGTGTAACATGATGAACAACAACATCAGACCTCCTATAATTTGTCACTCACGTGGAAAAGATGGACAAAATCTCAATGTTTTATAGGTCAAGAACACAAGGACAAGAGAATTGTAAAAAGTTACTGTTTGAAGAATCAAGAGAAGTTAAGTTTGTGGAAGCTAAAGCTAACCCAGATAAATTATGGGTTGAAGTAAAGAAGGATAATGAAGAGAATAAGGTAGTAGATGCATCCTCAGTGGATGCACCTTCTACTTCTAGATAGTTGACCCTCATGGTCTTAGGGGGAGCTATTCTAGCTCTGAACCCCTACATGGCCGGTATACTCACCTCTAAGTATGCACCTTTGGATTCATGTCAGTGATAAAAAAAGAATGTAGTATACATTCACACATTGTCTATACTTCATTATGTATAAAGTTTGAAATTTTCAGTAAAAGCACTTACGACATTAAATGCAGAAATTTTTTATCTAAATCAGTGGATTGATTGACTATTCTCATTGTTTACATCTAAGATCAAAAAATTTGCAAAGAACAGAAGCACTAAGAATTAAAGTAATCAAAGGTATCAATTTGATCAGTTGGTGATCATATTTTAAGTTGAAATGGAACCCCAGTAGTCATGTCATTTTGATTTACCATGAAACCCTACTTAATCAAGTTGCAAGTTAGTATGGCAACCCTAGTTGTATTTAACATTGCTGAAAGGAAGAGATTTGTCTTTAAGAAGCATCCATTCATGTCTATATTAGATGATGTTGAAGGAGAATTCTCTAAGACTCCGCTAGGAATCATGCACATGGAAGACATTCATGCGTACATCTACTGTAAGAAGAAAACAATTGGAGACAACATCATAGCAACTCTTATGGGTTCAATGATGAAACTAGACTACTCATTCAAGGATGAATACACGCATCTCACTAATAGCCCTATCTTTGAGTATTCTAACACGCACGAGTTCTATGAGCCAGAATGGGTTAAGATACTACTAGGAAGGATACATGATGACTTATATTAGATTGGTGAGGTTCCTGTCTGCATCACTGCAGACCTAATTCATGAAATGACTAGACTTCCTAAGATTGGACTAGTTCTTCCTGCTGGTAAGGATGTTATGAAGTAGGTTGAACAAGTTTTCTTATCTAGAAGTGATAGGTGTGGCATGACTGTCGATCCTATTAAGGAGAATGACATCAAACTACTCACTATGATGCTTGGATACAAGTTTTAGCAGGAAAGCAGACTGAATAGTGTGTCCACAGCAATAGTTTTGGCAGAAATAAGGATAGTGAGAGATAACACTCAGTATAATCTCTGTGAACTATTGCATGCATAGCTGATTGAGAACATCAGGGCTATTAAGCATGACAAGAGCAAGATATTCAGGTTTGGCTCTTTGATCATCTACCCGTACTTCCATATTGTTGGTAAAGTTGCAAATCTTTACCTCGATAGGAGTAAACCTACTATGTCTCAGATATCACTAAAAGCTACATCAGAGAGTAGTGCAAAAGATACGATGGACATGGATATCAAAATATTCAGGATCAAGATGGAGAAGAGGTTCAGGATACCTCAGAAGATAGTTGACAAATAAAAAGACACCATATGCTTCATGGTGGAAACTGACTATACTTGCATGGAGGTAGTTGAGCCTAGAACAAAATGGATTCACCCTCTCGGTTATGAAGTAGAAGAACATGTTTTGGAAGGTTATGCACAAATCCTCCTATCTGCACCCAAGGATCCCAATGAACCTAGATGGGGTACTTATAGAGAAAAGACAAATTAAGTTGATTTTGTCTTATACAGTGCTGACAACAAAAGAAAGGCATCTAGGATTACTTCAAATATCCTAAAAGTTCATGGTGTTACACAAGAATACCTTGACAGAGCTAGGGAAGCTAAAATAGCCAAAGAACTTGAGAAAACTCCCACTAAAGTAAAAATATAAAAGTTTGATGATATGCCTAAGAAGAAGAAGAAGAATAAATCAAATGAAGACACATCTGCACCATCAATCGCCATTGATCTAGAATCTTCTCCACCTTCTGTACCCATCAAGTTAACTAGAAGGAAGAAGCAAGTTCCTACAAATGATCCATCCTCAAGGACCACAAGGAGCAAGGTAAAGAACACACAAGCCCCTCCTGAGGTAGTATTCAAGCCCAATCTAATAGTACTAAAGAATAGAATTGTTAATGAAGGCAGACTATAATCTATCAAGAATGTCTATGATAAGTATCAAGAGATAGACAATTCAAAAGTTCATTCTATGGTCATCTCTCACATGATTAAGTTCAAAAGGACAGTATTGGAACTCAAAACAGTCATACCAGACAAGGTATGGAACATACTTGATGTATTAAAGAGGCAAGCAATTGAAGAGGATATGAGGATAAGAGAAGAAACATTGGATATTCTTCTCCTGGTATGCTTGCATGATGAGAAAGCCATTCTATTGGATTTAGTTAAGCCTCACCTAAGAACCAAAACAAGAGTTCTCCATATCATGAATAAGGAGTATGATCTGGTTGGTGAAGATACTCATAAATATTTTGAGCAGGTATTTCTGGATAGACATATGTATCCTTCAACAACGCCTATAGAAAAGGTAACTCCAGTTCCTCCCAAATAGGTTACATAACCAGTGATTCAGAATGCACCTAAGATAGGTCCACAAGTTTTAGTACCCTTAGTTTCAATAGCCTCTGATACAGTAAAAGATTCAGGAGATACTATAGTGATTTATGGTATCAAGATATCCATGACCGCCTCTAACAATGATATGGACAAAGTTGAAAAAGCATTTGTAAGCACTAGAGAGACAAAGGAGGTATGCACTGATGACACATTTTTATAACAAGATGAAGTTCCCTCTAAAGATTCAACAGATTTGAATAAAGAGGAAGATAATCAAACTAATGAGACACCAATTATGGAGATCCCAGTAAAATGGGAATGCATGGATACTAGTTAGAATACTATATTCACACCATGCATTCAACCATCAAATTCGCTGTTGTCAAGCTTAAATCCTAACTCAGCAAGTCTAGATGCATGGGGAGAAGAAGACTTGATCAAGATCAGTGTCCTAGCCATGGAAAAAGCCAAAGAAAAACAAGTTATGAGAAACCCTCTCTTTTTGGAATTAGTGAACATTATGAATGACCTAGTGCCCGCGGACAAGAAAGTAGCTAAAATTTAGCTAGTTGATGATGTAGGTAGCATCCTAACAGCTTCAAAGAACATTTTACAAGTTTAGTAGACTCAGCTACTAGAATTGCAGAAGATGAGTATAAAAAGGAAAGATTGAATGAAATGATAAAGAATTTTTCCTTAGATTTAAAATCATTAAAGATTGGTCAGACAATGTTGAAAGAGTTGGCATCAAAAGGCAGAAAGGTTATAGAAAATTGCATGGACAGAGGCAAACTCACCTCTGAACATATCAAAAAGATGGAAGAGGAAGATATCTTGGTTGATAATATAAGACACTTAGTTGAAACATCATCCCAAGACATAATCATCTACAAAAATATCTATCAAGGTCAGATAGAAAAGAGAGAGAAAGCTAAAATGGAGATCAGTAAGATAAGGATCAGGCAAACTCAACTAAGAAATGCACTTGCGCCCTCCTTAGCATTTCTAGATGAGAATATTAAATAGATTGATGCAACCATTGCTACCTATGATCAAGGACCCAGCATGGATTTGACAAAGATGGAAAAGCTCACATATGCCCTATGCACCCATCTACAAAAAATTGATGCACTAAAGGCATTCTGGCAGAAAGAGATGAAGAATCTGTAGATAGCCTATCTAGATGTATACATGGAGTAAGTATCTAGAGACTTAGAATTTTGACACCTTTGTCATTAATGTCAAAGGGGGAGTAATGTATGTATGAGGAGTAGTGTATATATATGCAAAGAAATATATAGTATATGTTAAGAGAAGAGAATAAAATGTTTTTGGTGTTAGTCAATTTTGAGTAACTTGGCCACATTCCTTTGTTGTCATTAATGACAAAGGGGGAGATTTTTGGCAAGATGACTTCCAGGGAGTATATGACTCATTTTGTGTTGTCATTATGGAAACAAAGTCATATGAAATTTTGACAGCAAACCTAGTAGTGGAAATTGATTAAGTATAGAAGACAATACAAAACAAAGATACACAGATGATCAGAACACTAGCGCACGTGTGTATGGATGATTTAGACTAAGTGCCTTTAGACATAAGCTCTATGATATGTTTTTATTCATACCCTATACACGCATGATACAGAATGTAAGCACGGATAAGTTACAGAAAGAATAGGTACACCAACAGTTCAAAATACAAAGTATGGAGCCAACTTCAGGTTTTTGTTTAGCGTGTAATCTTGTGTTGTGTAAAGGCTAAGCACCTATTGTAGTAAGTTTGTAATAATGTATTAAAAATTATTGTAAACACGCTTAAGCCAAATTTTTTGGAAGTGTTGTGAATGTTTTTTTTGGGCCGACTAAGGTATTGTTTATAGTCACATCTATTCAGTCATAAACATATATATATGTAATGAAAAGATATATTTGATGTGTTGAAGAAAGATGCAGAGTAGAGATATAGAAGAGCAGTATAAAGATTTCAGTATGAGATAGAGCCCTTAAAGAATATAAGAGCATAAGCACATAACCGAAACTGATCAGACATTTGTGTCATATACAATAGTTCACCTTTGGATATAGTGCATATCTATTCTCAAGAGGTTGTAGCCTTCCTTCTCATTGAGAAGTGAGCTCTTGGATTATGAGTCCTCACCCCTAACAGGGTTGTTTGTAAAAGACTCCTAACAGGGTCAGGCCTTTGACTAGGTCATTATACTTGCATTGTAAATACTTCTCCTAACATGGCAAAGGAAATTTAACAGGTTCATTATACTAGTGTAATATTTGTGGGTACTACTTCCCACCGTGGTTTTCCTCTAATTAAGGTTTCCCCGTAAACATATCATGTGTTATGTGTTCTTGTATTAAGATTCAAGTGATCTATAATTGATTTATGTTTAAAGTTTCTGAAATAGAATAATTAGTGAAACATTGACTCACCCCCCCTCAGTGTTTCCAACAATT
>MU227690.1:3224988-3247710 GCA_018584345.1 Thuja plicata | reverse complement strand
TGAGATAAAGCTCTACCAGCGATTAGAGTTTCAGTGCACAAGAGGAACTGATCAGACAAGCAGTGTCATAAAAAGAGTTCTACTTTCAGATATTGTGAGTATCTTTTATCAGGAGGTTGTATCCTTCTTCTTATTGAGTAGTAAGCTCTGGCAGTGAGCCATCCACCTTTAACAGGGTTTTTTAATGACTCCTAACAAGGTCATTGTACTTGCATTGTAAAGACTTCTCCTAATAGGGCAAAGGAACTCTAACAAGTTCATAAGATTAGTGTAATTATTTGTGGGTACTAATTCCCATTGGGGTTTTCCTCTAATCAAGGTTTCACCTTAAACATATCTTGTGTTATGTGTTAATGTGTTATGCTTAATCTATTATCTATTTTGGTTTAACTTTCAAGTTGTTGAAATATACTATATTTCCAAACAACGATTCACTCCCCCTTTGAGTGTTTCTAACACCTATAACAAGTAAACATTAATTATAATTCATCATATATAATCCAAGATCTACAATCCATACTTGCTATCCACAATACACGCTACATTTATGAAGTCGGCCCCAAATAGGTCTTCTGCATAAAACACACCACAAATGAAATCACCAATAGTCTTGCAACCCAAGGATCATCAAAAAAATTCCTCAATATGTCTCTTTACATTCCCCAAACTCGGCTAACATGAATCATTCATGTTGGTGTAAAATGGCTACACTAAAAAAAGAAACCAACATATCTTAAGGCTAATGTTAGGAGTGGTTAGCTCTAAGTATGAAATCTCTGTAAGATAACTGGACAACCTATAGGGTCAAGACTTCCCTCTAAACTTCTAGCTCTGCAAAACCAAGATGGGTGCACCTAATCCAGATGAAACTCAATCCTTTACAACACCTTCTACATCTGGATTTGAACAACTGATAAATGGTAAGTAAGTACTAAATGCCAACCTAGCAGTCATTGACTCTCCACTACCATGGGTGGGATAAGAAAAAAAACTGTAAATGTAAAGAACTTTGGTAAAGAGTTTGATTATGATTTTTAGATAGAACATAGCCAAACCATTCAGATATGTATCTCAATAGAAATACTAATTCTAGATTAGTGCCTTATCCATTGGGCTAAATCGTAGATACAATATTGAAATTGAAACACCTTATTGGTAAAGATTCAAAGCCATAAACATAAGAACTCTCATACCAACCACTAAAAGATCCTCAAATAGATATCCAGGTAGAATCAATGTAATATCCAGAGCATTAATTTGATCTAAGACCAAAGACTTATGGAATACAGACATGCATAAGGAAGACTTATACAGTAAGCTAGAAAACTTACAACTCAGTAGATAACACAAAGAAGAGACTCCAATCTGAGACAAATTATATTAAGTATAATGAAACTAGTTCTTGAATCTGTATGACAAGGAAATATGCAATATGACAATATGAAAAAGATGAAAGAACTTTCAATTTTATTTTGATACAATCTGAAATTACATCTGCTATATCCTAGAATAGAAATAAATATAAGCCTAATGCTTTCTAATTTCCCAATTTTCCAGACCTTACTAAATGGTCTTGAATATTATTTTATAGGAACAAGAATGCTACAAGATTTAGACCATTTAGGGTTAGGGTTAGAACCAATCAATGCAAGCATTCAATCATGATGTCAAGTTAAAACCCTATCTCTTCTCTTCAATATGTGCAATTTGATCTGCAATCAATTTTCCCTAATCCATGGATGTGAGCATAGTACCCTAAGGTCAAAGAATTCCCAAAGTAGGACTCTGAAAGTAGCTCACATAAATGTAGAAAATACCAGGAGATGCTAATATCATTTATCTTCTAATATGAAACCCCTATTTGTCAACTCTGGTCTTTAATGCATCTCAGTATATCAGATTTGTATCTCTATGGTCTTCAATAGGTATGCAAAGTTGATCGATAAGATTAGATCGCAACATTTATGGCTCTGAGACAAAATATCAGTCGACCATCATGAAAACCCTTTTAAATATTTGAAATTATTTTATAATGACTATAGGTGGCATGAAAAATGAATTGAACAGCTGAGATTGAATCCTTATTATTCTTTAAAACACCATCGTCGATATCCTTTAAGTAACCTTCAAGCACAAGATCAGATCCTCCACGCGTCGCACAGGCACAATGTTGTGATAACTATCTTCCCTTCATCTTTGGATTAAGGATTTATTCCCATTGTCAAGTAAAAACTAACTTGATCTATCTTTACTTTACCTGCTGACCTCATCCTGGCCCACCATGGACATGCGTCATTATGGCATGATGCCTTAATGAGTAGATCTTGAGCACTTTCCCTTTAAGGAAATATGTCGACCGTCAGATTTTATTCAACTTGAATGGAATTTAGCGACCTTAGCAACCCTTGGATCATGACATCATAAGTTCCAGATGTCACTCAGGCATGATGGCTTGAAGAATAAAGATCTTCATCTTTCTCTTTAAGTCTTTAAGCTGACCGTCATATCAAATTCATGTTGCATCACTTTAATTTCCTCTTTATTGTTGTGTAGGGTCTACCATGTGCCATGTGTCATTTAGGATTAATGGCTTAAAGGTTAGATCATGCACATCTCATCACTAAGCCTTTAAGACGACTGTTACATCTTCTGCAAATTGCTTTCCTTTTAAATTTTCCCTTTTTACCTCATTTGGACCCACTAGGGCACGTGTTCTACAGGCTTAATGGCTTGATTGATAGATCTAAATCATCTCAGCTTTAAGTCATTAAGCTAACCATCTGATCTTATCAAACCTGATGTGTCTTTACTTCCTTTCTTTACCCCAGACCCATGAAGTCATCTGGAGGAAAAATGTCATGATGGCTTGATGGCTAGGTCAACTAAATCTTCGCTTTAAGTCATTAAGCCAACCCTTAGATCAAAACTGAGTTGCACGACACATAAAAAGGGTAAAGTATTTTGGGAGATGAAAACTTAGGAAATATTTAAAACCCCACTAGGAAAATACTTTACGGAATAACATGGACCCTTCGATGACAACTTAAAAGGCATGATGCAAGCAACTTAAGTTACTAAAAAGTAACTTCATTTTATAATAGCTCATGAGGGTTTAGGGTTTAAGAAAGATTTTTCATGAATTTAAACCAAGGGTTTTAGGGCTTTAGGCTAGACACCTAATAAAATTTTCAAAGACCAAAGAAAAAGGTATGGAACCATGAAAATTTTGACTAGGGCTAACAGTGGCTCCATCTAGGGATGTATGCCTCTTGCAGGCATGAGAAGGATTTAGGATTCTCTGGGATAAAGAAGAGCACCTAATGGAAAATAAACCTAACTAACAAAAAAAAAAAATAAAGAAAAATATATACAGACCAACCTGTTCATGGATTTGAAATACTTTAAGAAAAGTAAAAATTCAAGAATTGTCCATGAATCGACAATTCCAGAATATTTCCAGTTAAGTCCTTTAACATGTATGAATCAGAACCCCACCTACCATGAATTATCTATGGGCCCAACCAAATAGGATAAAATTTGGCATGTTTCCCTTTGTCCTTTATTCTGGCATTCCACATCAGAACCATATCATCAGGCTCAAAATTCCTAGCAGTAGTTCTTTTGTCAAAAAGATCTTTGCATTGTAATTGCAGTTTGACATTCCTATCATGTGGTTCCCTTCTTGAATCATCAAGTTGTATCAAATCCTCCAATCTGATCTTGATATCATCTTCTAGGTCATCATCATATTCTTGGATGAATTTATACATCTATAGTAAGTTATTCTGTGGTAATCTAACATGAATACCATAAACTAACTCTAAAGGTGCACATCCAATAGCCTTCTTCACTGTTAGTCTATCTGCCCATAGAGAAAGCTTCAATTTGGAATCCTAGGACTTTTTGTTGGCATAAAACACTCTATTGATAATATTTATCAAGCTCTTGTTACTAGATTCATCCTGACCATTTCCTTGGGGGTGATATGGGGAAGAATAGGAGATCTGAATCCCATAATGGTGACAAAAATCAGTGAACACCTCTGATCTAAAGCACATAGCATTTTCCACCACAACATTTTTTGGAAAACCAAATCTAGTCAACATATTTTGCATTATAAAATCAATCACATTCCTACTTGTGGCTCTTCTAGTGGGAATTTCTTCCACCCACTTAGTAAAATAGTCAGTTGCCACTAGGATCCATGAATGACCCCCACTAGAATTATTAGGGATTTGAACAATGAAATCCATCCCCCACTTTTGAAAATGTGCCTCAACTATAATAGGCTTCAAAGGAAGATTCGCACCAAACTTTTGCTTGCCTAAAAATCTCTGACAAACATCAAATTTTCTAACATATTAATGAGCATCCTTGAAGATTGTTGGCCACCGAAAACCAAATCTAATAATCTTATGGGCAGTAGTCTTAGCCATGTAATGGCCACCCCATGCACCATCATTCATTTCTTTCAATAGATTCTTAGATATCTCATGATCTACACATTTGAGCAATACTCCTTCAATGCTCCTCCACCATAACCATCCTTGAATTATTGCATACTTCAAAGAATGCAACTTGACTATTCTCTTTTTATTACCATTCATGTTAGGGGGAAGAACCATCTTCTACAAGTATCCAATGATGTATTTGTACCAAGAGAAACAATCCATATCACAAATGTAGGGTATCTACTCCTCTTCTAACATATCAATTTGATTTGTATATAAATTTATTTGAGCCATGAGTTTAGCAAGTCCTAGACCTCTTACCAACTTATTGATATGGATATCAACATTAAACTCTTGGAAATTATTGATCCATCTACATCTCCTCCCTAAGACCTCTTGTTGAACTTGTTAGGAATAAGGTGTCTCAACCTTGGATAATTCCTATTCTTATTATTTGTTTTGTAAAATGTATTTCTTGCAAATAATGTAATTAAGTGTGAGTGTACATGTCTAGTTGGCATGTTGATGTGTCACTCCACTTGATGTGTTGGCATCTTGAATTGTGTGTAAGGAGATCATGGTTGAAACAGTTATGATGGATTCCTATGACACGTAAGAGCTATTTCTAGAAGATTCAATGATGGGTGAAGACATGCAATGACATGTGGCAACTGATAAAGTTGAGTACTGTATACTCTTCCAAAATCGTGGTGTTGAAATTTTTTTTTAGGGTTCCTATTTTCTCAAAGAATGGTAAACCCCTAATACGACTATCTTTGGAAGTTGCCCTAAAATGGAAAGCGCATGATATAAGCATTTTTTAGGGTTGCAGATAGATATATAAAAAGAGTGTATTGTTGGTATGATCAAGTGCTACTGGATTTGTCTTTTTGTGTTGATTGTCTTTGGAAAGAACTTGCATTGAAAGTGTGTTGTAACCATTGTGTTGAAGATAATACATTGTGCAGGTTTTGGAGTGCTGGGGTTTTTTACCGAAAGGTTTTCCCCAGGGTAAATAATTGTGTCATTATCTATTTTTTTGTATGCATGGTATATGGTTGTAATATCATTGTTAAAGTAGTTAACGAATCTGAAATTGTAAGGATTTAATAGAATTTGAACAATACTTTCCTTTAGAGATTAGTGTAGAAAGTTGTTTTCGCACCTGAGTTTCCTTACAAAACTAAGACGTCTTTTACAAAAACACTTGGTACATAAGCAATTATGGTTTCTCCTACCAAATAGAATCTAAATTCTTTAACAGCCTTGACCAAAGAATAGGCACATTTCTCCATAATATCATAATTTAGCTCTGCTTCCTGCAAAGACTTATAGAAAAAATAAATAGGTTGTTCATAGCATTATGAATTCTTCTGCAATAATGTTGCAGCAACAGTATTATTAGAAGCAAAGGAGAAAATTTGATGTGGCTTGGTATAATCAGGGGTTCTCAAAATAGGAGCATCTTTGATAGCCTACTTGCTATCTAAGAAATCCCTACATGATTCTTGAGTCCATTCCACTTTGGCTCCTTTCTTCATCATCTTTGAGATTGGAAAACTAGTCTCTGCAAAATTTGTAACAAACCTCCTTAAGAAGTTCACTTTTCCAAAGAAGGATTGAATGCCCTTGATATTCTTGGGTTGAGGGACCTTATAAATTGTACTCACCCTTTTAGGGTAAATTATAACTCCATCTTTAGAGACAATATGTCCTAAAATATTTCCCTCTGTCACCCCAAATACACACTTCTTTGGGTTAAAGGAAACCCCATACTCTAGTACTCTTACAAAGATCTTTTCAAGATGATCACATTGTTGATCTTATTTTGTTGAGTAAGCAGTAAGATCATCTTGATAGACTACCAAAAACTTGTTTATAAAATCTGCAAATGCCACATCCATCACTCTTTGGAAAGTCTAAAGGTCATCCTGACATATACATAAGTTCCCCAGCATGTGGTGAATGCAATCTTGAACTGTTCAGACTCCTTTACCTTGAAATGATTATACCTTGAAAATCCATCCAACATGGACATCATCTCAAACCCTATGACTCTTTGAAACATTGCTTCGATGTTGGGCAATCCATAATTGTGCTTCAAAGAATTAATATTTAAATTTCTAAAGTCCACACATAGTTTGATATCTCCATTTTTCTTTTTTATTGGTACCAAATTGGATACCCAATTTGAATTCCTTATAGGCTTTATAATTCTAGCATCCATCATCTTTTTTAACTCATCTTACATCTTGGGTACTAGAGTGGGATTAACAGGTCTCAACTTCTATCTAAAAGGCTTAGTGCCTTCTTTTAACGGAATCTCATGTTGAAATAAATCCTCTCTATATTCCTTTAATTCATAATAAGACCATGAAAAAACATGTCTATATTTCCTAAGAATATTTACTAGTGAATCTCTAAGCTTGGGGGACAACTTCTTACCAATATATACCTTTTTAGGGTCTTGATCAGTTTCCAAGATTATCTCCTCCAAGACTTCAGGTTTGCTGACTGTGCTTATTGATAAAGACTTGTCTTTGTTATCAAAGCCTCTCTCAAGTACAACCAAACCATTGGGTACCTTATTGGATTTTAATTGGAGAACCTCCTTTCTTAGAATTTTGAATTTTCCATCTAAGGTCTCCACAAAACCAATAAATTCCATCTCTTTATCACCAAAGTTTGATTAAAAAGTTAGGAATCTCAAAATAACCATGTCATTATCAAAGACTTTCCAACTTTCAACGTTGTTTGGAATGGATGGTCTAGCTTGAATCTCTATACTAGAAATTCCTGCAAAAGTAATGTCTTCAAGACTTAAGGCAATATTAGAAAGTAGGTCTGCCATCTTTTTCTGACTTTTGTCCATCCAATCAATTCCAAATGCATCAAAGTTTTCAATTTCATCCCAAAAATCTTTGCTATACTATTTTAGCCTCTGATTCTTTGAAGCATATCTAGATCTTATTCGAGAGATAAACAACTCAGAGTCACCAATGACTCTGATACATATAATCTTGTGTCTTGAAGCTAACCTCAGTCCTTATAGAAAAGAATCATACTCTAAAATATTATTAGTGCAATTAAATAGAAGATAAAATGAGAACTTGTAGGTCTTATCACTGGGAGCTATTAGTAATACTCTTGCACCAGCTCCTTCCTTTGATTTTGCACCATCAAAGTGCATTGTCCATAAATTAGTCTTATCTGCAAGATTTTTCTTCTCTTCTGACAAAATAATATGTTGGGAATCCCTCTCAGATTTACTATCTTGCACTTCAAAGGATCCAATGTCAGTATCCAAGAAATAATTCATTGCTTCATCTTCACTCTCTTCAATTAGGTAGAGAGTTCTGAATTCCCTGGATACTTTGACATTCTTACTAGTATGTCAAATGTTGCAAAAGATAGATCACACTATATACTTCCTCCCATGGAGGAACTCCATTTACTAGACAATAACATCCCATATTGAGGTGGGATGTCAACTACTAGGACACTCATTGTTAATATCTTTTCTGGAAATGCTGCAAGTATATAAGGAAAAGCCTTAATAGTACCTATGAAAGGCACTTCTCTTGAATCCATTTCTTGACATATTACATAAGGAATATCTACCTGTATTCCCATTGATTTCATTATTTGCAAGCATGACTATGTTTGAAGCTCCTAAATCTATCATACAATTCTTGAGCATTTTGCCATTAATAATCAATGTTAAGAAAAAGGGATCCACAGTTCCCAAAGGAGGAGTGACATGATTTATATTCAAGAAGATTTGAGGGATCTTAGAAAAAATATCATATGATTCTTTTCCCTTTGTATCAAATTTCTCCTTACTATTCCTTTTCTTATTATCCATTTCTAATTTCAAGGCTCTTGTGGTAGAAACACTATTCATCCATGTCAAGGTTGTCTCCTTATGCTCAAGAATTATCATCATTTCTAAAAGTGGAACCCTGACTGTGATCTTTGAAATCAATTGTCCCATGTCAATAGGAGCATATTTGATATCAAAAATATCTTTCTTGGTAATAGAAATACTTCTATCCTTATTTTGAGTAGCCAAGCTTGAATCAGCTCCTTTAGCATCTTTTGGAATAGAAGAAGCGTTCATCTCTGATGTCCTTGTTTTAATCTTTCAAAAAATATTAGGATCACTTAGGTTTATCCTTCATTTTCACCTTTATCTTCTTCACATCCTCAGTAATTTTTTCTTGGGGCCTATTTTTGTATCTATAGTGAACATTCTAGTTGGTCTGCCATCTACATTACCAACTATCCTATTCCTTAGATTATAGTTACTCTATTCTTGAGCAACCAAGTTTTTTGTGATTCGAGCCTTTTCTGCATGTGAAGGTCTTCTTTCCATAAAAGGATCTTTTCCCCTTTTAGAATTAAACCTTATTTTATCAACGTCTGCTTCCTTTTCATAAGATGAAATCACATCTTGATCTTCAACTTGATCATCAGACTCCCCTTCATCTGATGAAGAAAACTCCTAATTTTGACCTTGTTCATTAGATTCTTAACTTTTCAAATCTGCATAAGCCATTGCATTCCCAACATCATCATATAGTTTTTCCTCATCCTCTCTTTCTTGTTGGGATTGACTTAGATAGATCTTCTGAGAAACAACATAATAGTCTAGATTGTGTGGAGATTCAAAATCATCACACCAATAATCTTCACTACACATGTTAGCTAAATTTATCTGGAGAGGATCCAAAGTTCTATCATCAGACCTATCTTTCCTTTGTGGGATAATGGGTTTCCCATCTTTGTATTGGGTACCATATGGGTGGTTTTGCATCCTATTTTGGGGATTATAACTATTATAGGATGACCTATTATTGTTTGGAGCTCTAGGATTCTTACTCTCTCCTGGCTTTAAATATTTTCTAGCATTTAGAATTTGTTTCATATTGACCTCCTATTTAGGTTTGGCATTGAAAGGTTTATCCAATTCCTTTCTTGTAGGATTCCAATCATCTCTTCTACCCAACTTCCCAGATACCCTCCTATTTGTTTCTATATTGGTAGTTGTTTTATAAGATTCTCTTTTAGTCAGTGGATTCTTATCTCTTAGGAGGTATCCCATATTAGAATAAAATGCATTAAGATAAGTAGCTAGATAAACCTTTTCATCAAGTCCCATGACTTGGAAAAGTTTGTACATGGCTCTCTGAAATCTTATGTTGAATTCTGCAACATATTCATTCTGATTCTTTTTAATATTGTTGAATTCATTCAACATGAATCCCTCATTGGTCTTATCACCATATTTATCCTTAAATAAATCAATTAATTCTTCCATTGACCCTACAAAATTATAGGTAACCCCCTGAACCAATCTCTAGCATCCTCTAGTAACGACTCAACAAAAAGTTTCATTAATACATCCTGATGCGGAATTTCACAATCATTCATCATGTCCTTAAATTTTTTCAATTTCTCTTCACATGTGATTACATTATTCCCAAAAAATTTAGGAATTTTATCTCTAAGTTCACTTGGAACTACATTAGGATAACCAAAGGTGTTATATAAATAAAATTGTTTGTACCTTTCTGCATGAGTAGGTCTTCCTTGAGATGAAATAATATCTTGAGAAGCAGAAGCATTAACATTTGATGTTGTAGCTGTTGGGGTACCAAGATGAATAGGCCTTGTTATTTGTCTAAGAAAATCAATCTTATTCTTCATCTCCAAAGTAATAGCCTCCAATTATGCCACCTCAAGCTTGTCAGCTATGATCTCACTTTCAACTCTATCTCTTTCAAGATCCATGTCCAATTTAGACATATAATTTACTAGGTCTTTGAGATTCTTGGGCCCATTTATTAAAACCCCTACCATCACTTTCTTTCCCTTATCTTTAGGGCCTTGATGATTAACCATATGAATGACAGGTTCCTCTTTAAATCTCTAAGGCTTTTCAACATAGTTTATTGCCTCCAACTCTAATAATCTCCTCATTATTTGTTCAAGGAAAAACTGATCCCATCTGATCTTATTTTCCTTTTCCTTCTCTCCTGGTTTTCTTATGGCCACTTTCTCACGGATCAATATTTCCACTTTAGCAAGTTTTGCAACCATACTATCAGGATCTGGAAGAGTAGAAATAGATTCCTCTTCCTATCTGTCATCAGGAGAACTATAATCTTCATTTTCACCTAGTCCCACATCTACAGCCTCAGCTTCTTCATATTTAGATGCATTTCCTTCTTGGCTACATTAGACTGGTCTTTCTTCTCTAATCTCTTCCCTTTGTCTCCCATTTTGAGGGGTACCTCTGGTATCCCTTTCACTTCTAGGATGATCTATCTTGGATGTAGTTAGGAAATCATTTCCCAACCTATCTTCAGGAAATCTCTTTGACTGAGACTTATTCCTTCTATAACTCATATTGGAAAGTGTGTGAAAAAATAATTTTTAATACTCAGCCTACTGTAGAGAATAATTCAGAGTCACCACCCAACACTAGTTGGGATCACAACACTAAATAATATGAATAAATGCAAATAGAGAACTCTTCAAGATAAAATAATGGGAAATGATCAAACTTGAGCAACTCTATGTTTCTAATGTTCAATTTACTGGCAAGTTATGAAAATTTTAGTGCATTTCCCCACCAGAGTCACCATCTTGTTGGTGTTTAAAACTGTTATGCTACAAGAAGAAACCAATATATCTTAAGAATGATGTTAGGAGTGGTTAGCTCCAAGTATGAAAGCTCTTTAAGATAATTGGACCAACTATAGGGTCAATACTGCCCTCTGCACTTCTAGCTTTACAAAACCAAGGCAGTTGCATGTAATCCAGACTAAACTCAATTCTTTACAATACCTTCTACTACTATATTTGAAAAAAAATATAAATGGTAAGTACTAAATGCCAACCTAAAATTCATTAACTCTCCACTACCATGGGTTGGATAAGAAGAACAACTTTAAATGTAAAGGACTTTGGTAAAGAGTTTGATTATGATTTTGGGATAGAACATAACCAAACCATTCATATATGTATCTCAATACAAATACTAATTCTAGATCAGTTCCTTATACATGGGGCTAAATTCTAGATACAATACTAGAAATTAAAACACCTCATTGGTAAATATTGAAAGCCATAAACATAAGAACTCTCAGACCACACACTACAAGATCCTCAAATAGATATCTAGGCAGGATCAATATAATATCCAAAGAATTAATTTGATCTAAGACCAAAGACTTATGGAATACACATATGCATAAGCAAGATTTATATAGTAAGCTATAAAACTTACAACTCAATAGATAACACAAAGTAGAGACTCAAATCTGAGACAACTTATATTAAGTATGATGAAACTAGTTCCTGAATTAGTATGACAAGGTAATATGCAATATGAAAATATGCAAAAGATGAAAGAACTTTCAATTCTATCTTGATACAATTTGAAATTACATCTACTATATCCTAGAATGGAAATAAATATAAGCCTAATGCTTTCTACTTTCCCAATTTTCCATCCCTTACTAAATGGTCTTGAATATTCTTTTATAGGAACAAGAATGCTACAAGCTTCAGACCATTTAGGGTTAGGGTTACAACTAATCAATGCAAGCATTTAATTATGATGTCAAGTTTAAACCCCATCTCTTCTCTTCAATCTATGCAATATAATATGCAATCAATTTTCCCTAATCTATGGATGTGAGCATAGTACCCTGAGGTCGAACAAATCCCAAAGTAAGACTCTAAAAGTAGCTCACATAAATGCAAAAAATATCAGGTAGCGCTAATAGCATTTATCTTCTGATATAAAAACCCTACCTGTCAACTCTGGTCTTTAATTCATCTCAGTATATCAGATTTGTATCCCTCTAGTCTTCAACAGGTGTGAAAAGTCAATCCATAAGATCAGATCACAACATTTATGGCTCTGAGACAAAATATTAGTTGACCACCATGAAAAACCTTTTAAATATTTGAAATTATTTTATAATGACTATAGGTGGAGTGGAAAATGAATTGGATGACTGATATTGATTCCTTATTATCCTTTAAACCATCATCATTGATATCCTTTTATTACCCTGCGAGCACAAGATTAGATCCGCCACGCGTCACGCAGGCCCAATGCCTTGATAATTATCTTCCCTTCATATTTGGATTAATGCCTTATGCCCATCGTCAGATCAAAACTAACTTGATCAATCTTTACTTTAACTTTTTACCACAACCTGGCCTGCCATGGACACATGTCATTAAGGCGTGATGCCTTAATGAGTAGATCTTGAGAAATTTCCCTTTAAGGCAATACGTCGGTCATTAGATTTTATTCAACTTGACTACACTTTACTTGCCTCAGCAACCCCAGGATCATGAAGTCATAACTCCCATATGTCACTCAAGCTTGATGGCTTGATGAATAAAGATCTTTATCTTTCTCTTTAGGTCTTTAAGCCACACGTCAGATCAACTTCAAGTCACATCACTTTAATTTCCTCTTACTGTTGTGTAGGTCCCATCATGTTCCATGTGTCATTTAGGATTAATGGCTTAAAGCTTAGATCATTCACACCTCATCACTAAGCCTTTAAGTCGACCATTAGATCTTCTTCAACTTTCTTTCCTTTCAACTTTTCCCTTTTGACCTCAGCTAGAACTACTGGGACACATGTTCTACAGGCTTGATGGCTTGATTGATAGATCTTGATCATCTTGGCTTTAAGTCATTAAGCTAACCATCAAATCTTTTCAAACTTGTTGTGTCTTTACTGCCTTTCTTTACCTAGGACCCATGACATCATATGGAGGAAAAATTTCATGATGGCTTGATGGATTGATAGCTAGATCGACTGCATCTTCACTTTAAGTCATTAAGCCAACCATTAGATCAAAATTGAGTTGCACAACACATAAAATGGTGAATTATCTTTGGAGATTAAAACTTAGGAAGTATTTAAAACCCCACTAGGAAAATACTTTAGGGAATAACATAGCCCCTTCGATGACAAATTAAAAGACATGACATAAGCAACTTAAGTTACTAAAAAGTAACTTCATTTTATAACAACTCATGAGGGTTTAGGGTTTAAGCAAGATTTTTCATGAATTTAAACTTAGGGTTTTAGGGTTTTAGGGATTTAGGCTAGAGACCTAATAAAATTTGCAGATACTGGAGGAAAATGTGTGGAACCATGAAAACTATGACTAGGGCTAACAGTTCTCACACTCAAGATATCCACAAAACTTAGAGAATAACTCTATCCTATTTCACTTCCACTATTCTCCAAACTATCTTCACAAAAATTATTTTAACTCAAACAAACGGAAACATAAAATCAAGTGAACTTAGATATAAGATCATGGCTCATCCCTATGCACATCCTCATCTTTTAATTTTTTGAAACCTCTGTACACTATCTGTACATTACTGTTAGTCATCCATGCACTAGTGATAACCAGTCTATCTGTCTTCATCTGAAACATATGTTGACATCAATGATAAAACATGAATGCCAAAAAATCCAATAGAAACCAATTCCAAAAATATACCCCTTTGTATTGATGGAAACACATGAGAAAATCCAAGAATCCAAAAGTACCACTCTCAATACAATCTTCTCAATATCCTCTTCACAGCTCTCCCCAAAACAATAGGGATTTTTGATAGACTCTCTTCACTAAATCTCTCCCCCTTTGACATCAATAGAAAAGGGTTCCATAACTCTATCTTTGACCATCTTTCCTCTGCAAGGTGTATCTTTTTCAAATCTTCATGCCTACAACAATCAGGTGATCAATCACTCAAATGTGTTCTAGTTTGTTCCTTCGATTGCTCCCCCCAAGGAGTGGATCCATACATAAACTCCAAGAAATTATATAACTCTAAAATCCTCTGGATTGATGCATCTCTGCATCAATTATTTCCATCAAGGAGGGGTTCTCACCCAAAGCATACCTATGAGATATTCAAAGGCATCCTTTAGCAAAGGTTTTGTAAATATATCTTCTATTTATTCCTTTATGCTGATATACTCCAATCTAATCTCCTTCTCTGCAAACTTGTCTCTCAAAAAATATACTTAATTGAAATATGTTTAGTTTTTGAATGCATAACTATATTCTTTTACATATTCACTATTCTAGTGTTATCACAATGAATAACCACAGGCTCATCAAAAGTTATGCCAATTTCCTTCAACATTTTCTTCATCCAAATAATCTGTGTGTAATTTATAGCAGCAACAACATACTCTTATTCTGTAGTAGACTGAGCTATACAATCTTTCTTTTTACTTAACTAGGAAACCAACCTTTTCCCAAGAAAAAATGCACCACCACTTGTACTCTTTCTGTCATCAATATTTCCTACCCAATCAACATCAGTATAAGCATGCAAAAAAAAATCATTAGATTCTTTATACCATAAGCCATATTCCAGTGTTCCTTTCAGATGTCTAAATATTATTTTTACTATAGCAAGGTGAGTCTCTTTAGGATCTTCTTGATATCTTTCCACAATTCCAATTGCATTAGCAACATATGGTCTAGTGTGAGCTAGATATTGTAAGCCTCCAATCATAGATTTGTACTTTGTCTAAACAACTCTAAGATTCATAAGTTGTAGTAAGCTTATAGCTAGTAATCATAGGTGTTCCAATAGGTTTCCACTCTTCCATTCCAAACTTTTTTAACATTTCCTTAAGATACTTTGTCTGAGAAATAAAAATACCAATCTTGTTCTGATTAATTTGCAATCAAAGGAAAATTTTCATTTCACCAATCATCGACATTTCAAATTCATTTTCCATTTCCTTTGATAATTTCTTACTCATTTCATCATTACCTCCAAAAATGATATCATCTACAAAAAATTCAACTATTAAGATCCCATCTTCACTAGTTCTTAAGTAAAAATTACTGTCTGCATTACCTTTTCTGAAACCAAGATGAAGTATATACCTGTCCAATCTAGCATACCATGCTCTAGGTGCTTGTTTCATTCCATACAAAGCCTTGTTCAATTTGAAAACCATGTCCTCATCATCTATTAGAGGAAATCCACGAGGCTTCTCAATATATACTTCCTCTTCTAGATCTCCATTTAGAAATGTAGACATCACATCCATATGATATACTTTAAATTCTTTGTGTGCAACATAAAAAAAGAAATAATCTCATGACCTCAAGCCCAAAAAAAAGAGAAATTTTTTCTTCAATTTCCATTCCTTCTTGTTGTGAGTAGCCTTTACAAAGTAGTCTTTCCTTTAGTCTTTATAACCATTCCTTCTTCATTCATCTTGTTTCTAAAAACCCATTTAGTCCCTATAACATTCTTATCCGTAGATCTAGGAACTAATTCCCAAGTGTTATTTTTCTTTATCTATTCCAATTATTCCTACATTGCTTTAGTCCAAGATTCATCTCTACATGCATCATCAATAGTTTTTGGTTCATCATGAGAAATAAAAAAAAATTATTTCTTAATCTAGATCTTGTCACCATGCCTTTGCTTGCATTGCCAATAATTTGGTTTTCAGGATGGTTCTTCTTAACATACCTCATTGTCTTTGGAATTTCAGTAGAATAATTTGAATCATTTAGACATACCTGAATCTCATGATCAACCCCAAAAGGTTCTTCTTAATTTGCAGTAACCTCCCTGTTCTCTAAAGTCTGGCTACAATCATATATTCTTTCCTGAATCCAAAAATTTTCATCGATCCTTACATTAGAACTTTCAATCATCCTCCTCAATCTCAGATTGAAACATTTACAAGATTTTATTTTAGTGGAATAACCAAGGAAGATCCCTTCAGCACTTCTAGCATCAAAATTTTGTATCTCATCATCTCTTTTGATATATCATTTACTACAAAATATTCTAAAATATTTCAGAGTAGGAGCATGATTGAAACATAGTTCATAAGGAGTCTTATTAGTACCTTCTCTGATCTAAAATCTATTATAAGTGTAAATATAAGTACCAATAGCTTCTCTCTAGTGAACATGTGACACATTTCCTTCAAGCAACATAGTTCTAGAAACATACAATATAGTTCTATTTCTTTGCTCTACAATCTCATTCTGTTGTGGTGTCCTAGGAGTGGATGTTTGTCTCTATATTCCATGCTCTTCGTAGTAGGTATTGAACATATCTGAAGTAAACTCTCCACCTTTATCTGATCTTAAACATTTTATCTTCAAAGCTAATTCATTCTCAACTTTTTCTTTGAATATCTTGAATTTATCAAAAGCCTCAGATTTCTCTCTAAGATATGTAACCCACATCATCTTATAAAAGTAATCAACAAAAAGTATGAAATACCTATCACCATAGCAAGATATTATTATTGTAGGACCACATAGATCTATATGCGCTAGATCCAACTTCCCTTTTGTTAAGTAAGATTTTATTTTAAAATTTTTTCTAGTTTGTTTCCCCATCACACATTCTCTATACATAGTGTTAGAAGGTTTTGCAATCTTTGGTAGATCTCTCACAACATTTCTCATAATTTATTTCACAATGTTATCAAAATTTATATGACAAAATCTTCTATACCATACCCAGTTGTCATAAACCTTCACAACAAAACAAGAAACTTCTGTAGTGTTTAGCTCAAAAACATTACCTCTTTACTTAGTACCAGACGTGATCAAATCTCTTGTCTTACTTCTGATAGAACATTTCCCATCATTGAATTTCAAATGATAACCCTTGTCTACAAGTTGTCCCGCTCAATAATTTATGCTTAAGTCCATCAACAAGAAATACATCATTATTATTAGTTTTACCATCAAGAGAAAATGATCCCACTCCAACGATAAACTTAGGAGTATTGTCACCAAATCTGACTATACACCCATCATATTTAGTTAGCTAAATAAACTTGTTTCTATCATGAGTCATATGATGTGAACAACCACTGTCTATGATCCATTAAAATTTATTTTCAACATGTGAAACTAGGGCTTTCTCTTCATGAATAGGTTCACCATCTTTATTAGAAATTAAACTGATTTCATCATAATCCAGAACATCATCATTAGACACACCTTCAATAGCATATTAGGATTCCTTATCCTTGGAGTAATTAGGTCTATGAAACTTAGATGTACTTTTAGGAACTCTTGTAGCACATCTAGATGCAAAATGACCTATCATATTGCATGAAAAACATTTTAGAGATAAATTTCCTTCAAACTTACCCTTACCTCTCTTTTCTCTTCTTAGGATCAGGGTCACAATTTTATCTAACTTCCTCTCTTCTTCCTGTATGTTTTCCCAATCATCAACATATTCACCAAGCTCTTCTTGCAAGTCACTTGTGCTGGTGCTCACAAGAACTGATAAAGTCTTTTTTTATTATGTACAGATGCCTTGAATGTTGATTCAACCTTAGGTAATGAATCTCCCAGCTTTGTGGCCTCAAAGGTAGTTAATTTTGTAGTCAACATCTCTATCTTGAAGTTCCTCGTCAATGGTATTATCTCCTCTATAGCTTGACCTTTAGTTTGGTAAAGAAGTTTCAAAGATATAATAATATTTATGATTACTTCTTCTTCACTTTAGGTGCCTCCATAGTTTATAATGACTATAATAACCTCAGTAACTCTCTATACATATGCACTAAAATTTTCATCATCTTTCATTTTTAGAATTTCTATCTTTGTCTTCCAGTTGTGTAAATTTGCCTGCTTAGTAAAATTATCTCCTTCATATAGTGCCTTTTATCTTGACCAAATTTTATGTGCAGAATTCAAATCTTTAACCTCTGTGAATTCACCTTTAGAGAGTGCACTAATCAGTTCTTCTCTTGCAACCATGTTACAAGAAAACAAATTATTCTCTTCATAAGTAGTTGTATCTAAATCATCTTCATTCTTGATCTTCTCATCTTTCCTTTTAATAATCCAATATTCAATTCCAAAACACAGAAAAGGAGTTCTTATCTTGTTCTTCCAACTATCAAAGTTTTTAGTATCAAACTTTGGACTCTCTTTCCTATAGAACACCATCTTCAGGAGCACCTCTAGCTATTATGTTTTCTATGAAAGGACCAGAAGCTCAGATACCAATTGTTAGCAATAATAGTCCACCAGTAAAACTAAGAGATGGGGGAATGAATCAATTGTATGCCAAATACTTAAAATTCAACCTTTAACAATCATAATATAAATGTAATTCTGAACACATTAAGAAAAACACCATCACACAACCATTTGTTGTTGAGGAAACCCTGCTAAGGGAAAAACAATTGATGGGAATTAGTACCAAAAAATAATGCACTAAAAGAATAGTATCCTTTTTAGGAGATTTATCCCTATTATGAGTTGATTATTACATATAGTACATAGTCCTTGTTAAAGGACAAACCTTGTTAGGAGTCAAGAGAAACAATAAGTGCACTGCCCAAACAAGGTTAAATCCACCTTCAAGACTCACTATTTGAGATACAAATATACATAGAAATAATATCTAGTGAAATGAATGATAGCAATAAATCTTCTTAAATAGTTACAATGAAGTTCATTAATCACAATCTTTTATCTACATCCAACAAGCTTCACTGTCCACTCACTTAATCAAGATAACAACTTTCCTTTATACAAGTTTACAATAAACAATTAGTTCCACCAATTAAGACTTCCCTAGTAAAAAAATAATTACATAACCCCTTGCTAAGATACACATGGTAACTATACCAAGTAAAAATAAATTATAATTCATCAAATATAATCCAAGATCTATAATCCATGCTCACTATCCATAATTCACGCTACATTTATGAAGTCATCCCCAAATAGGTCTTCTCCAAAACATATGCTACAACTGATGTCACCAAGAGTCTTGCGACCCAAGAATAATTAAAAATATTCATCAAAATGTCTCCTAACATTCAACAAGCTTGCATAACATTAATTATGCTCATAGTTAAGCTATCCACAAAACTTAAAGACTAACTGTATCTTAATTCACTGCCATTGTTCTATAAAGAGTCTTCACTAAAATCGATGTAACTCAAAAAAATAGAAACATAAACTCAAGTGACCTTTGATATAAGATCATGGGTCATCCTTATACACATCCCCATCTTTTCATAATCTAAAACATTCATACAGTGTCCGTACATTACTGTCACTCATCCATGCACCAGTGATAACTAGTCTGTCTATCTTCATTTGAAACATATGTTGACATCAATTAAAAAAATAGATGCCAACAAGTTCAATAGAAGTCAATTCCAACATTAACCTCTACCGACATAAAAATGATCTTCAAATTACTTTCCCACAAAAGAACCATGTGTCAAATTGATAATCTCGATGAATAAAATGATTTATCATGACCACATTAGGTCAAAATAAAATCTGAAAGTTATATCTCCAAAGTATTCAAACACATTTAGACTTATCTAATGAAACACCTCAAATTTGACTTAAATGTTTGCATCGATCTCAAAAATATAAAAAAATTGAATGTATAACATTTATTTCATGTCATCATATCATTAGAAATGATCACACATACTTTACCTCTCACCAATCTATGATCTACTGACTGGTACTCAAGAACATAAGTATTCTACATCTCTTGATGTCTGTGACACTAAAAAATCTTTCATCACTCAACCAAATGAGTTATTGTTGGAACCACATTGAAATATAAACTGGTTTAATCTTTATCTATGACTGTTCCTCATAATTTCACTTCTACCATGATTGCCACCAAAGTGATGTTCTTACTTTCTACAAATCTTCTGGACCCAACCAATTTTCAGTATTACCTTTTTACCGATTGTATCTTCACTTTGATGACATGTAACTGATTGAATGCTTGATAATGTTAAGTTGAAAATGATGCAAGACATTAAATGAGTTAATAATTTGTATTGTCATTGATGTCAACTTGATATCATCTGTATGGTCATATACATAATGCTAAAGACTTCAGAGAATCAATGGAACAGAGGTTATGCCTTCAGCAATGCATAAAATTCAAGTATTCACCAAGTGACAGACTACACCGATAGAGTGCACACCATCAGTAAAGACAGAGATAAAGTCACAGTGATACCTGATGAGTAGAAAATAGTGTTTCCTGACGAGAAAGATCCAATGATGCCCAAAAAATGGAGATCCTGAAGCTAATTGAAGTTGTACCAACGAAATTGGTAGTTGTCACTGGTAATGAACTACAGAATTGACCGACATAACAAAGAGATCAAAAAATGACAAAATATCTAGCTAGCAGAGCTTAAGGATAGAATTAACTAGTTGTTTGATTTGTTTAATTCAACTGCAGTTGAGCAATTGATTTATACAGCTGGCAAGAAAATAACTACGAGATAAATCAGGAGTTAAATTCGTAAATCAATTTGGCTGGATTGTTTTTCATGCCAAGAATCAAGAATCAAGAATCAATAATTAAGGAATATCATGTCTATATAAGAGACAAGTTTAATTCATTTTAAACAAGCACTCAGATACACAGGGGAGTGAACTAAGAGAAGATGCTGAAGATAAATTGATGAAGGTTAAACTTCATGCAGTCCTGATCAATCAAGCTAAGGGAGAGCTAAAGAATTCTGCAGACATCGACACACAATGAAGCACAACATCACAGAGAAAAAAGAATGAAGAACAAAGGAATAGAATTGATACATTGATTAGAAAGGTATTGTACATAAATAGATCTGAATATCTGCAATTCAAAGTTGCATTAGAAATAGGTCATTATGTTTTAATTTAACCATTGAAGCATTAAGTCTCTTAACAGAGAAAGACTTAACAGTCTTTTGTAATTGAGGTATATCCTAACAGATTACTAGAAGGTTGAATCATGAAAGTAGCATCGATTTTACCTAAAGCCTATTGATAGTCTAAGAAGGAGGCTGATTCAAGGATGGTAGTAAGATTAGCATAAAGCCTATTGACAGTCATGAGACTAATTCAAGGATGGTAGCGTAGATTCTAGATACTTAGTGACAATCTATGTATAAAAATCCTCTAACAAGGTCACACTTAACAGTGTATTTGTAACCTTTAACAGGGTTGGCTCCTAACAGGGCTCACTTCAGAAGAGTGAAAATTTGGGGTATCAGTCCCAGTGGTTTTTCCCTTAACAGGGTTTCCACGTTAAAATCCTTGTGTTATGTGTGTATGATTTATTACTTTAGTGTTTTACATTTCACATATGCATTTATGGATTGACTGGTATACTTTGCATATTTACTAAGTATTGGTAAATAAGTTTTACTGCTTATCAGTTATCAAGGAGAAGAAGGACAGACAGTTATTTATTTCAAGTATTTCAAAGGCATACATCTTATAGGAACGTAATAATCTGAGGTGTATTAATCGGTGGATTGAAATTTAAAAGGATAAATGTTTGAGGTGATTGATTCACGCCCCCCTCTCAGTTATTACTAACAATTGCTATCAGAGCTTGTGTGCTTAGAAGGAAGGTTTCAAGACCTAAGTAAAGATCACAAGATGAACAGATGAGATGTGCCCAAGTTGAACAAGGACAACTTTTCTTCATGGAAAAGTAGGATAAAGCTTCACTTCTGAGGTATTGGCAATGATATTACTCAATACTTAGATACTGCATATGTGTTACCTACAAGACCATTGACGGTAGAAAAATTGAGAGTAAAGCATGAACATAACTGCATGGTTATTGAGCTTTCATCCTCACTCTCTAATGCTGAATTTGAGGATGTCAAAGATTGCAAAAATGCAAAGACAATGTGGGACAAGTTGAAACTTGTACATGGAGGTGATGCAAATATTCAGAGAGCCAAGGCAGAAAGCCTTAGAGGAAAGTTTTATGATCTCAGAATGAAAGAAGGTGAAAACATCACATAGTACAACACAAGAATAAAATAAGTAGCCAATGCTATACGAGGTGTTGGAGGTACACTTGAAGAGGAGACACTGGTAAGTAAAATCTTAAGAACCCTATTGCCCATATATACTATTAGAGTCTCTTCTATTCAAGAAATGAGAGCAATAGAAAACAATACAGTCACTCTTGATAGCCTGATTGGTAGACTGATTTCATTTGAGATGAATAATTTTGATCATAGTGTCTTACCAAGTTTAGAGTCTGCATTCAAGTCTTCTAGGAGAATAAGAAAATCTAGTCAGAGACACTCATCTAGAAGAGACAGTGAAAGCGAAAGTGAGGAAGAAGATCTAGATGAAATTGAAGCACTCATGACAAGAAGAATGCTAAGAGGCAAAGGTAAATACAAAGGCAAGT
>MU227690.1:3188883-3222309 GCA_018584345.1 Thuja plicata | reverse complement strand
TGCAGATCATTCAACAAAGTGAAGGTATTTTCATTACACAGTCCAAATACATCAAAGAAGTTATGAAAATATTCAAGATGGAAGATTCCAAACCTGTTGGAACACCGATGGCTACTGGATGCAAATTGACAAAAGAAGACAAGACAACAGAGGTAAATCAAAATCTATACAGATCAATGATAGGGAAACTCATGTATGTTGTACACACTAGACCAGATATTGCACATGCAGTAGGAATTGTTGCTAGATTTTTTTATAACCCCAGGGAATCCCATATAACTGCTATGAAAAGAATTCTAAGATATCTAAAGAATACTGAGGAATTTGTCTTATGGTATAGAAGAGAAGGAAAATTTGAATTGAAATTGTTTACTAACGCTGATTGGGCTGGAAATCTTGATGACCAAAAGAGAAAAACTAGAGGAGCATTCTTTATGGGTGACAGACTTGTCACATGGATTAGCAAGAAGTAAGGATGCATCTCTCAGTCTACTACAGAAGTATAATATGTTGTTGCTGCTGCAAATTGCTCAAATATTGCATGGATCAAATAGTTGTTGGAAGGTATGCATATGAAAATAATAGAACTAGTAGTTATCTATTGTGATAACACCAGTGCAATAAATATTTCCAAAAATCCAGTCATGCATGCAAAGATTAAACACATTTCCATCAAGTATCATTATTTAAGAGAACAAGTTCAAGAAAAAGAAGTGATACTTGAATATGTGCAATCAAAAGAACAATTGGTTGATATCTTCACCAAGCCACTTCCCAGGGATACATTTGAGTACCTGAGAAAAATACTAGGGGTCAAACTCATGTCCAATAGTCAGTAAAGGACTAAAATCTACATCAGCCATATATTATCAGAATATCATTCATGATTGATGCAAGCAGAAGATGAACTTCAAAGATACATCTATATATAGAAAGGTATATATCAGAATCAAGCACCAGAGCAATCTGTTATATTGATGATGGATAAGGGAAATTCAAGGAATATATTATGGATAGTGTAATCACCTAAAAATGGTCACATAAACCCTAGACCCCCAATCTCAGCAATTAATCAAGAAACCCTAATCTTGATTAAACCTAAGTCCTAAATCAAACAGGAAATTATCCAATTCAAACTGATCTAACCTAAACCCTAGGTCCTAATCGATCGTCTTACTTGATTAATTAATTAATTCCTTAAATCACATTACATTGGAAAATAAACTTTATACTATTATTTAATTGGTATTATGACATATTAATTAAATAAAAATTATAAAATTATCAATTAAATCCAAAAGGAATTAAATTAATTATAAGAACATAAATGTGCATCCAAAATCAATTAATTTATTAAAAATTCATATGACATCATCAAATCCAGTTAACTGATTTATCAAAATGGAAACAATCTAGTTCCACTCAGTTAACTGATTCTCCACTGATTATCATTTTAGAAACATTTCAGTTAACTGTGAACTGATTTTGGAAGTTTCCAAAATAACTGATCAGTCTATTCAGTTAACTAACTCTCTCAACCAATCAAATCCCTTGCACATGGATTGTACTTCTTCAATCAAATCTGAGCCACTCTTTTTGTTTGATCTCGATCGTCGATTCGAGAGAGATTTCTATAAAAGAGAAACTCTTTTCCCTCACAAAAGATCCTAATTTTCTGATTAATGTTATTATATTGCATTTTTATTAGCATTCTTAGCATTCTCTCATTTAGCTAATATTTTTGTTTACTTTTATTCAAGCATGCAAACTTAATTTAGAGAACACTTCATTTTGGGTTTAAAACTAAATATTAAACATTTCAATTTGGTGCTCTAAAACTGAATCCTAACTAGCTTGCATTAATAGCAATCTATATTGGCATTTGCATTTAGATTAATCAATATTTTACTTTCAGCATATAGATTTAAATCCTTCATTTAGGTCTTCGGTGTAGTCACTAAGCTTGCAATGACCTAAGAGCAAGCTCAAACTCCTGCCTTCTAGAAGGCAACATGTCGACTCTTTCAGACATGCAGGATGAATGAATCCATATTCATTCCTACATGCAACTGAAGTACAATGACTATGTTGAAGTGTTCTGCTAAATCAGAGGCCCATGTTTAGCTAGCACAGATAGAAGAAATTGTTTGACAGAATGTCAGATATTTGAGAAAATATTTGTTCGGCATTAATGTCAAAGGGAGAGAATGTATTCATATTATCATTAGAAACTATTCATTAACAGATTACTCCAAACAAGGAGAGATCATATCCATAGGGAAAGAATTTGTATTCAAAGTTGCAAACAAAAGATAGAGACATCAAAGAAGAAGAGAGAACAATTGACACCAACAGAGGTCACAACACATCAGAAGAAGAAACAAAGAAAGCTGCAAGAATCAAATCTAAGCTAATACAGAGCTTACCGACGGTCAGAAATTTTCTCAATTATCAAAACAAACTGTTTGGTAATTTGATGAATCTCAACAATTGTATTTCATATTATATTAGAAATAGTATAGTGTGATAATATAGTATGTTTCCATCAATGGCAAAGGGAGAGATTGATGACATGTAATTGATTGAATGCTTGATAATGTTAAGTTGAAAATGATGCAAGACATTAAATCAGTTAATGATTTGTATTGTCATTGAAGTCAACTTGATATCATCTGTATGGTCATATACATAATGCCAAAGACTTCAGAGAATCAATGGAATAGAGGTTATGCCTTTATCAATGCATAAAAGTCAAGTATTCACCAAGTGACAGACTACACCGACAGAGTGTACACCATCGGTAAAGATAGAGATAAAGTTACAGTGATACCCAACGAGAAGATGATAGTATTTATTGATGAGCAAGATCCAATGATGCTTGACAGATGGAGATCCCAAAGCTAACTAAAGTTGTACCAACAGATCTGGCAGTTGTCACCGGTGATGAACTGCAGAATTGACTGACAGAATAGAGAGATCAGAAAATGACAAAATATCTAGCTGGCAGAGCTTAAGGATAGACTTAACTAGTTGTTTGATTTTTTTTATTCAACTACAATTAAGCAATTGATTTATACAACTAGAAAGAAGATAACTACGAGATAAATCAGGAGTTAAAGTTGTAAATCAATTTTGCTGTATTGTTTTTCACGCCAAGAATCAAGAATCAAGAATCAAGAACCAAGAATTAAGGAATATCATGTCTATATAAGAGACAATTTTAATTCATTTTAAACAAGCACTCAGATACACGGGGGAGTGAACTAAGAGAAGATGCTGAAGAGAAATTGATGAAGGTTAAACTTCATGCAGTCTTGATCAATCAAGCTAAGGGAGAGCTAAAGAATTCTGTAGACACCGACACACAGTGAAGCACATCATCACAGAGTAGAAAGAATGAAGAAAAAAGGAATAAAATTGATACATTGATCAAAAAGGTATTGTACATAAATATATCTGAATATCTGCAATTCAAAGTTGCATTAGAAATAGGTCATTGTGTTTCAGTTTAACCATTGAAGCATTAAGTCTCTTAACAGAGCAGGACTTAACAGTCTTTTGTAATTGAGGTATATCCTAACATATTACCAGAAGGTTGACTCATGAGAGTAGCGTCGGTCTTACCTAAAGCCTATTGAAATTTTAAGAAGGAGGCTGATTCAAGGATGGTAGTAAGATTAGCATAAAGCCTATTGACATTTATGAGACTGATTCAAGGATGGTAGCGTAGATGCAAGATACTTAGTGACAATCTATGTATAAAAATCCTTTAACAAGGTCGCACTTAATAATGTGTTTGTAACATTTAATAGGGTTGGCTCCTAACATGGCTCACTTCAGAAGAGTGAAAATTTGGGGTAACGGTCCCAGTGGTTTTTCCCTTAACAGGGTTTCCATGTTGAAATCCTTGTGTTATGTGTGTATGGTTTATTACTTTAGTGTTTTACATTTCACATATGCATTTATGGATTGACTGGTATAATCTGCATATTTACTGAGTATTGGTAAATAAGTTTTACTGCTTATCGGTTATCAAGGAGAAGAAGGACAGACAAGGTAAACCGACAGACAGTTATTTATTTCAAGTATTTCAAAGGCATAAATCTTTTAGGGACTTAATAATCTGAGGTGTATAAATCGGTGGATTGAAGTTTAAAAGGATAAATTTTTTAGGCCACTGATTCACCCCCCCCTCTCAGTTATTACTAACACACTTCACCTGTATTATATCATGAATGTACTCACTTAATTTTAATTTACTGACTTAATTGCACTATACTAAACTATTTTCCATTAATGACAACCAAATAAGTGACTCCTTATGACTACAACTCAATATGCAGCAATCTCCCAACACAATATAGACAATCTCTATACACATACTCTTCATACATGCATATAATCCCCCATACATATACTACCCATACATATACTCCCCCTTTGACAAAAATGAAAAAGGTACAAAAAATAAAATATATTTATACAAAATATTACTTACATCTTGTCAAAGATCACCTTGAAGTTAATCTTTTATGAATTCAAGGATGTTTCCCATACCTTTTGCAAGTAACCCATAGCAATAATTTTCTCAATAAAACTAGAAGAAAGCTCTTCCATGCTATCTAGAGTGCTCATGTTAGGTAAGGAAATTATGTCTTTTGTCTTCTTCACATTCAGTTGCATCACCTCTACTGTAGGGGATAAGGTTGATTGAAGTTCTAGTAGAGTGATCATTCTCTTCTCTTTCTCACTCTGAATCTGCCAAAACCTTGTGTGAAGTTTTTTTGACCTGACTACTATAAGTAGTGATTGAAATTTACAATGGATTAAGTTCTCCAACTTCCTTTGTGATTCAACTCTTCTTTGTTCCAAATCTTGAACAAAATCAGGATACCTTGATACTTTGGTAAAAAGTTAACTTGCCTTAGTCAATGTAGTCTTAACTTCCTTTTTAAAATATGGAAATTTGATCCTAGCTATGGTAATATTCTCTATCATCTTACCTATCATCTTTTTCTCTAAGTTGTCCTCTGCAAGCTTCATTGCAGTTGACTGCAAATATGGACCTTGATCTAGAATTGCCTTTATAAGAGTATCCATCTGATAAATAAGAGTATCAGCTTCATTATATTCAAACTCAGGAACTAACTCAGCTAGAATGTCTCTATCTCATGTTAATACTCTTGTATTCTTCTTCTTTGATCTGACCTTGTCTCTTACAACCTTTTTCCTCAATTGTTCTAAAAATTTCATTAATTCCTTAGGTTTCAGTTTGGATATATCAAGTGGTGTGGTTGGTAATTCTTCTTCATAAAATTTATCTTCTCCCTCTTCTACAACAACCATCATTTTATGGCTCTGTTGGTACTCTCAAATTTGGCACAAATTTGGAGTGACCAATTTAAAATTTTCTCTAAGGCAAGGTGAGTACCCCTAATAACTCTTCAAAGAGGCCAAATTAGAGTGCAAGTAAAATGAGACCTGATGAATTTTCATGAGATACCACTTGGGACATGTGTTTAGCACCTATCATTGAGTAAATGTAGTGGGTTACAACTTTTAGAGTTCAGATTGAATGTGTTTTGAAGGTGGTTGTTTAAAGGTGTTTACACAAATCTGCACTTTGCACTTATTCAGTTGTTACGAAGTGACCTACTTTGCATGCTTGCATCTTTGGCCAAATAAAGTTTCATGACATAAGGATGATTCCGAGGTGTTTTAATCATGAGAGAATCTTCATCTCCATTTTTAGATTCCTTTGAGTTCATATGAAAGGTTTTCCCAAGCCATTTTATTTGCAATTTATGTTCTCTTAGAATCTGAAATGCAGAGTTATGAAGTTGCCTACTTTGAGATTCCACAAGTTGCGCCCAATTCAATATCATGGAGAATTGAATGTTCCCATAAATTTTAAAGATGGAAATAAGCTTGCATGAATATTTTTAGATGTGTTCAATCCATTTGATTAGTTTTTTCATTCAATTCTAGATCAAGTTTATGCAAATTTTATTGATTTTGAAATCAGAAGTTGGTAAAAGGCTGACTTTGTGGATTCATACTAATTGACCAGTTGATAATCAGAACAAGCTAATTGATTTTTTTTTCTATATATGAAAGTAAATCCATATCCATGGGTTCAGAATCTAAGAGATTCATTTCATGTCTTTTTGAAATCAAAACCAAAGGGATTTTATTCAGTTTTCTGTGAGTTGAATGACCAATCAGCCAGGAGGCCAACTTTGCATATCAATGTCTTGATACCGCTTGATGATCATGATGAGTGAATGGGTGGTCTATTATCTATGTATGAAGATGTATTATCTTGGAAAGTTTCAAAGGTCCAGCCATTGGTTTTCTATGTTTCACAAGATGATTTCAAAGGCAGTTTATTATGTTTGTACATCTGAGTTTGTCAATGTTCCAGAATGACTAAGTTTCAGTCAATGATGACTTTCACTTGATTTGAAATAAGGCTGAATCCTTCTAGACACTTGATTTTTATACTTAAGTGAGTCCTCATCCCCTGTGGCGATCTCCCAATGTAGAGCTTGATATTTTATAAGGGATTCAAAGTGGGTCTCTAGAAAAGTTTCAGTGTGCCAATTTGCAGAAATAGGAAAATACCCAACTTTAGAGATCAAAAGCTCCTTTCATTGGCATCATAGTGCGGATCTATTTTATGGAGTGAATATTGGTATGTCAATTTATATACTTTCCATTTTCTGAAGTCATGCATGGTCGTTTGATCAGTTTTCCAGAATAATACTAGAGGTCACTTGCTATGTTTTTCATTAAGATGCAAAGGTTTCAAAGGCTAGTAGTTCTAGCCGCCAATCAATTGATTTATGATCCAGTTGCATAGTGGAATAAAATTTGGTAAATTCATGATGCTCTTAAGCATTCTATTTGAAATATTGGAGAATGGATTACAGTGACTCCATTACCATGTTTTGTATAGGTCTTGAGGCGTAAGCTACAATTTGAAACTCAGGAGAATAAGAAAATTCTCATGGAAATACAGAGTTTAGAAATAAAAGGTGAAATAAGGTTGATTAGTATGCATTGGGAGATGAGGCCTTTACAAAATTGTGAAATGAAGATAAACCTATATTTTTATCAATTGTATACAACACCTACCACTGGTGTCATATCATGGAGGTGGATTCGTTTGAAAATGAAGAGGCAAAGTTATTAAATGACTGGTTTTTAAGCATCAATGTTGATAGAGAGGAGAAACCAAATGTGGATAAGGTTTATATGACATATGTACAATTGGTTTATGGAGGGGGTGGGTGACATATAAGTGTATTTTTCACCCCCGATTTGAAGCCAATGATGGGTGGAACATGTTTTCCTCCTGATGATAAATATGGTAGGCCAGGTTTCAAGATAGTCTTAAGGTGAGTTAAAGAAGTTTGGGATTCCAAAAAAAAAAGAGGTTTTCTTCATGACAGTGGGGACAGTGCTATTCAAAAACTTGCAGAAGCATTATCTACTTTAGCTGTTTCACAAGAATTGATAGAGGGGTTATCGCAACAATTTGTTCAACTTTGTACAAACTAGCTTGGAAAAAGTTATGAATCAAAATATGGAGGGTTTGGATCTACACCCAAATTTCCTAGACCGATAGAAATACAATTAATGCTACAGTGATATAAGAGATTGGATCAAGCTGGAAAAGAGGAACAAGAAAGAAAGACCTAGGAGATGGCTTTGTTTAGTCTACGTTGCATGACTAGAGGAGGGGTTCATGATCACATAGGAAGGAGGATGTGCAGCTAGTGTGCATACAATATACACATGAAGGTGAAAGAGAGCTGCACAGACTGTGAGAGGCTGCGTAGCATGTTGAAAAAAAACTTCAAGAAAATATAATTGGCAGAAAGCCAACACATGATAAAAGATTTAGAAATTTAAAAGAAAATGCAATCTACAAAATGCAAAGAAAGATCACACAGCTATTGGAAGCTTGCGCAGGGTAATATTAGTTGCTAAAAAAAGCAATGTTTAAATGTTTGAAAGCTCTTAACAAACATTTGATAGGTGTAAGATCAAATGCTACACACTTGCAAATGACAAAGACCTACGTTGGAGTGAAGTGCTTAAAAAATTTCATGCAAATGCATTTGGCAGGTTTGTAGTCACCAATAACCCACGCAAGTGGAGGAAAATGTGAAAACTCATCAGCAGGTGTAAAGCCCACAGGGAACATTAGCTCTTTATTAGATAAAGCTAAATATATGATCCCACATGCGTAAGGAAATATAGTATTTTGTTGTTTATTAAAAATGCACAGTATGAGATATGAATCAAGCACAGAACTTGTGGAAAGTTCAACATGCTTGGGGTCAGTGGTGATTGCTTGGTTATTGATAAATTTTGATGCAAAATGTGAAAAAAATTTAAAAATGATAAAACCATATATCCCACATGCATGGGAGAATGGAGTATTCAAGTGTTTATATTGAAAAAATACCGCATCATGATATGAAGTGAAGCCAAGAGGATTTTAGAGACCACACGGTGCTAGGGGTTATGGTGTGCTAGCCAGGTTTGAAGAAAACAATATTTTGGCTTGCGGGCATGTAAGAAGCTTTAAAACCTTGAAAGCATTAGTCCCACATTGGTGGTGGGAAGGAAAACATGAATTTTTAAAAGAAAGAAGGCTTACATACTAGTTTGAAGGAAGAGAAGGAGGCTCTAGGAGCGCATTCAAGGAGATGCCTCGATAACCATGCCAAGAAAGTGACTTCAATTATAACAATAGATTTTGATGGGGCCCATGAGTATGACATGGCAAGGTGATGTGGTAGCAGAGGAAGATCAACAGTTGACTTAATGGCTTGATGAAAAGATGATCTTGATCTAAGGTATAAGTCATTAAGTTGTCATGACATGTGGTGGATCTGATAGTCAGGCTGATAGCAAGGCATCCATGTGGAGGTGATATGGTAGTGCACAGGAGAGGCCTAATAGATGGGAGCGGATTCTGAGGAAGAGGAAATCAACAACCAACTTAAAATCTTAAAGGGAAAGATGCAAGGAGGTTAACATATAATCCATTAAGTCATCATGATATGTGGCACCTGGACATGTAGCAATATCTAGTGTAGTGCATAGGTGGTTTCAGAGAACAAATCAAAGGATGACACGTGGGAGTGCGGAATTGAAACAAAGTGTTAAAATGTGGATTAATGTGCAAAGATGGATTAATAAAATGTAAAGTGCTATCAAAATATAGTTAAAATGTAGAATTTTGTTGCGTAGAAACAAAGATAAAAGGGGAATATTAAAATGAAAGGAGATTAAAGTGCAGAAGGAATAAAATATAGTCTGTGTTGGAAACATTGTTAAAAAAAGGGCACGGGAAATAATAGAGAAATATTAGGAGGAAATATTAATATGCCCCAAAGTGCAGAAATTAAAATGCTCATATAATGTCTAGAGAAGATGAAGGTAAAGTGCAGAGATAAAAGGTAAAAAAGCAGTGCAGGTTTAAAATATTTAAAGCATAGTATAAAGTATTCAATCTATAAAGTGATAAATATATTGTGCTATTTAAGAAATATTATAAAGTGAAAGAAACAAAGCATAATATAAAGTATTAAATCTGGACAATGATGTTGAAGCCTAATATTATTAAATCTCCACAATGTTGTTGAAAGCATTGTATTTTCACCTGTAAATAAAAGAGTATTCACGAAAAGGTGAAGTTGAAGTTGAAGACAAGGGGTATTTCCAAGATTTTTAGAAGATTTGGAGGAGAGATTTTTCTACAAATCATATCAGATTTTGGGCAATTGAGAATGAGCAGTTTCAGATATTTTGGGGAAAGGATAGGTGTTGAATGCAGGAAGAAGATGAGTTTTCTTTTTCCATGATATTGTGGTTTTATTGACAGAATAGGGGTTCCAAATTCTTGGCCTCCATAGTGAGTTTCAAGCTGTGCTTAACTCCAGGAGCTTCCAATTTTGCTTGGTTCCATTAGGGATATAGTTGATAGATTGTATTAGTTTGTTATCAGATAGAATAGAATGTCATTGGTCTTTTGTAGCTTATTGAAGCGGTATATTTGTGATTGAAATTTTGTGTACAATGATGTGATTCTTCACACTTAACACAAGATTCTAGATTCAAATCTCTCCTTAGTGTTAGTCTTGTGAAGTCTGAATTTTCTGATTCTTTGCATAGAGTTATCTATGTATATGTTATCATTCTTCAGTTTTGATCTAGGATCAGATTAAATGATGTTGTGGATGTGACATAATTTCATTTGGTTGTTTATAAAAGGATTTGTATAAGAAGTATTAATCTTGATTTATTTTGTTTATGACTTGGAATCTCTAACAGAAGTTGATTGTTGTATTTTTTACTTTGCTTAAAGGGGATTTCCCAATGGATAAAGCACTGATCATTAAGTATTATTTTCTATATTGATGTATATCTGGTTAGGTCTTGGCTATGTTCTGCATCTTAAATATAAACTCTGAAATATCCTATATTTTATGTGGTTTATGGTGTTGTAATAATCTCATGCTCCACTTCAAGGTCGATGTTCAATGGGTGATTAGCCGGTTACCTAGTATCTCCCGGTCATGTTGAGACTTTGTGAGATCTTTGCTTGATTAATGCCTTACTAAATATTTGAAGGTGTTGAAGGGTGTCCCCCCCTTGGTTTTTCAGAACCTAAAGTATAGAAGGATGGATCCATATCCTTGTTAGTTGGTCCTTTTCAGTCTTGGTTAAATACTGGGAGTTGTCTACTCTTTAAAATATATCAAAAAGTGAAAAGGTCGATGTTCAGTAATCTCAGCATAAAAAAGAACCAAAAAAATGGCGACTCTACTGGGGAATAGAGATTGTAAAATCTTGCAGAAATTTTAAAGGAATCTCTTGTGTTTCATTGATAATATCATTTGACCCATCGGAGTCACCAAAAAAATGGTGACTCTGTTGAGGAGGAAGAAGTAAAATCTTACTGAACTTCTAAAGAATCTCTGGTATTACCTTGTTATAAATAACACAGGTTTATCAAGTTGAGCTAGAATCCTAGCCTGCTTATTTTTTAAACCCAGTCATTTATGCCATATCCATTGAGGATAGAGTTACAAAAGTTTTTAAATCTGAAAATTTTTGAGATCATAATTGTTAGCCTGGTTGTTGTTGTTGAAAGAAATTTTGAATGTCTTCTTTGTGAAGAAATGTATCAAAACCTATTGACTTGCTGAAAGTATGTTACCTTTGATTAAATCCCAACTTGTCCACATTCTAATAATGTTCCATGCATTCTCACATCAGTGAGTGGGGAATCTAAAATATCTCTGCACCAGTGTGCATTTAAGTGAAGGAAATTAGATGATTAATGGGAAACACTTGCAACAAAGATTTAGCATATGCTCAAACATTCAATGGTTGAGTAACAAAATAAAAAAGAAATAAAGGACAACAAAAAAATAATTTTCCCAGGTATTCCTCAAAGTTTATGAAATAATTTGGTTCCTTGCTAGGTGAAGAAGTCACTAAAAGAAGGAAAATAGATCTGAAGTCTTTGGTCATACTTCTTGTTTTACATTTTCAGTCATCAAAATCTAAAGTATGTTATGCTATTGTGTGATGAAAATGATTGCATAAGTTGGATATAAGTATTTGTGAATGACAAGATGTATTGTTAATAAGTAGTGCAATGGATTGTCCTTTGTCAATGGATTAAGATATGCTTCCTAGATCTGAAACTTATAATCCATCAGATCTTGAAGAAATCCAAAAGGATATTGCACTATTTAATCAAAGAATCTAAGAGGAAGCCGTAGTATTTTTGAGAACATAGGAAGGAGAAAGAAATGAGGAATCAATACACGTGTTTTATGAAAATTTTTCCAATGCATATGATGAGCTCTTAAAAGGGATTGAACTTCAAGAGTATACATATCTTCATTTTTTTTAGAGCTTTGTATGCGTAAATCTGAAAATTGGTATGGATCATGTAGAGAGGAAGGCATTGAAATTTTTGAAAAATGGATAGATGAGTTTGAAGAATCTGAATCTCAAAGTACTGATAATGCTGAATCTAGTTGTGCAGACAATGTTGATTATGATGTTGATAGTGAATTAAGTGAATATCAATATGTGGAGGATGAATCTATTAGAAACACTGAGAGGGGGGCGGGGGGTGAATCAATGTTTGTCTATTTATTATAATTCAACAACTTAAACATAAATCAAACATACATCCAATGAAGCTTAATACAAGAACACCTAACACATGATATGTTTACAGGGAAACCTTGATCAGAGGAAAACCCTAGTGGGAATTAGTACCCACTAATATTGTAATAGTATAATGAACCTGTTAAAGTTCCTTTGCCTTGTTAGGAGCAGTCTTTTCAATCCAAGTAAAATGACCCTGTTAGGAGTCTTAGACCATGTTAGGAGTCTATTACAAAACCTTGTTAAAGGTATATGGCTCACTGCCCAATAAGATGAAGGCTACAACCTTCTGATAGTTGATATACACTATATCAAAAGTGAACTACTATGATGACACTGTTGTCTGATCAGTTCCGTGTATGTGCAGATGCTCTTACTCTCTTAAAGATATTTATCTCATATTGACTTCATCATACTACTCTTCTATATCTTCATCATACATATTCTTTGAAACTTGTAACATAACTTTACATTACATACTTATATGTTCAAACCCGAATAGACGCGACCCAAAACAAGACTTATGGTCGGCCCTAAAACATAATACACAATGCTTTCGAGAAAGTTGGCTTAAGTGTGTTTAAAATAATACTAAAGACATTATTACAAACATATAATCAAAGGCACTTGGCCATTACACAAAAAAATAATGTTCGCTGATCAAAACACTTAGTCGACTTTCATGCTTTGTCTTCTGGACTACTGGTCTACTGATCTGTTTGTAACTTCTCTATACTATCATGTCGTACCATTTGTGTCTAGATTTAGTCTGTAGAAATCACATAGAACATATATCTGAATGCGCATATACTGATTTGATCTCTCGCACATGCGCTGATGTGCTAATCGTTGTATATCTCTATCTTCCCTGTATTCCATACTTAGTCATTTATCTTTGACAGAAACTTAATATGACTTTGTTTCCACGATGAAAACACAAAATAAGTCATGTATCCTATAGGAGTCAACTTTCCAACAATATCCCCCTTTGTCATTTATGGCAACAAAGGAATGTGGCCAAGTTTCTCAAAATGACTTAACACACAAAATAACTATATATCATTGTATCTCTTTAACACACACACACACACACAAATATATATATATATATATTGCTCCCCATATATACACATTCTCTATTACTCCCCCTTTGACATTAATGACAAAGGTGTACAAAACTTGTAAGGCTTCTCGATACTTACTCCATGTAAACATTTGGGTACACAATCTAAAGAGATTGGATCTCTTTCTACCAGAATACCTTCATGGCATCAACTATCTGAAGATGTGTGCATAAGGCATATGTCAGCTTCTCCATCTTCATCAAATCCATGCAAGGACCTTGATCATATGTCACAATGGTGGCATCAATCTATTTGATGTTGTCATTCAGAACTGTTAGAGAGGGCGCAAGTGCATTTCTCAACTGAGTTTGTCTAACTCTTATCTTGCTAATCTCCAACTTATCCTTTCAATTTTGTCTGAATGACCTTGATAGACATTGTTACATATGTTCATGTCCTGGGTAGATTTCTCAACTTATTTTCTGATACTGTCCACCATGATCTCAGCCTCTTCTATCTTCTTGATATCCTCAGAGGTGAACTTTACTCTGTCCATGCAGTTTGCTATAACTTTCTTATGCTTAGCTGCCAATTCTTTCAATATGGATTGCCCAATCTTTAAAGATTTTAGGTCTAACGTAAAATTCTTTACCAATTCATTCAACCTTTCCTTTTTGTACTCATCTTTAGCTATTCTAGTAGCAGAGTCTACTAGGTATGTAAAGTGTGCTTTGAAGCTTGTTAGAATGCTGTCGACATCTTCAACTGATTGAATCTTGGCTACTTTCTTTTCTACAGGTACTAAATCATTTAGAATGTTAATTGATTCCAATAAAAGAGGGTTCCTCATAACCTATTTTTCTTTTTCCTTTTCCATAGTTAACATGATGACCTTTATTAAATCTTCTTCTCCCCATGCATCTAGACTTGCTGAGTCAGGAGTTAACCTTGACAACAATGAAGTAGATGGTAAAGTGGATGGAGTGAATATAGTATTTTGATTGGTATCCATGCACTCACTCTTTACTGGTATCTCCTTGACTGGTGTCTCATTATCTTGAGTATCTTTTTCTTCATTCAAGTCTATTGGATCATTGGAGGGAACTTCATCCTGCTGTATAGATGTATCATCAGTGCACATCTCTTCAATGCTTACAAATTCTTTATCAAATTTGTCCATGTCATTGTCAGATGCTATCATGGATATCTTGATATTATCAACCATTATAGTATATTCTAAGTCTTTTGTTGTATCAGAAGTTACTGTCACCGAGGGTGCTAAAACCTGTGGACCTATCATAGTCGATGCATTTTGAATTACTAGTTCTGTAACCTGCTTGGGAGGAGCTGGAGTTACCTTAGTTATAGGTGCCATTGATGGATACATGTGTCTATCCATAAACACTTGTGTAAATGCCTTTTCAGTTTCTTTTCCTATCTAATCATACTCTTTGTTCATAATCTGAAGAGTCCTTGTCTTGGTTTTGAGATGAGGCTTCACCAGATCTAAAAGAATTGCCTTCTCATCATGTGAGCATACAGGGAGAAGATTATCCAATGTTTCTTCTCTTATCCTCATGTCTTCCTCAATTGCATGTCTCTTCATTATTTCTAGTAAGTTCCATAACTTATCAGGTATCACTATTTTGAGTTCAAGAACTAACTTCCTAAACTTGATCATGTAAGAGATGATCATAGAATGTATCTCAGTTTTATCTATCTCTTGATACTTGTCATAAACCTTAGCAAGTGTGTCTAGTCTACCTTCATTAACAATAATGTTCTTCAAGACATTTAGACTAGGTCTGAATCCTACCTCAGGAGAAGCTTGAGTGTTCCTTGCTGTGCTCCGTGTGTTCCTTGAGGTTGGGTTATTTGTGGGAGCTTTCTTCCCTCTAGACTTCTTGCTTGGTATATAAGGTGGAGATGAGTCTAGGTCAATGGTGGTAGAGGGTGTAGAGGTGCTCTCTACTTTCTTCTTCTTCTATATGTCATCAGTCTTCTTAAGTTCTTTGGCTATCTTGGCTTCTCTAGCTTTGTCAAGATCTTCTTGAGTGACACCACAAACTTTTAGAATGCTAGATGTAATCTTAGATGCTTTTCTTTTGTTATCAGCACTATATAATACAGAATCAATTACATTTGTCTTCTCTCTGTAAGTGCCCCATCTGGGCTCATTGGGATCTTTGGGCACAGACAAAAGGACTTGTGCATATCCTTCTAATACATGTTCCTCCACTTCATATACAAGTGGATAAATCCATTTAGTTCTAGGCTCAACTACCTCCATGCAAGTGTTGTCAGGATCTACCATGAAACATATGGTTTCCTTACACTTTTCAACAATCTTCTCAGGTATCCTGAACCTCTTCTGCATCTTGATCTTGAAATATTTGATGTTCATGTCCATAGCATCCTTTGCACTACTCTCTAATGTGGCTTTAAGTGAGATCTAAGACATAGTGGGTTTGCTTCTGTCTAGGTACAGATTTGCAACCTTACCAACAATATGAAAGTATAGATAGATAATCAGAGACCCAAACTTGAATGTCTTGCTCTTGTCATGCTTGATAACTCGAATGTTGTCAATCAATTAAGCATGCAATATCTCACATAGATTTTACTGAGTGTTACCCTTCACCACTCTGATAGCTACTAGAACATTTTCTATAGAGACACTATTAAATCTACTTGCTTGTTGGAACTTGTAACCAAGGATCATAGTTAGAAGCTTTATGTCATCTTCCTTGATAGGATCAACTATCATACCACGCTTGTCACTTCTGGATAGGCATGCTTGCTCAACCTGTTTCTTGACATCCTTGCTAGTAGGTAGAACTAGGCTAGTCTTAGGGAGTCCAGTTAATTCATGGATTAGGTCTAAAATAATATGGACATGAACTTCACCAATCCAAAAAAGATCATCATGAATCCTACTCAACAAGATTTTAACCCATTCTGGTTCATAGAATTCATGTGTATTTGAATAATTGAAGATAGGGTTGTCTGTGAGGTGCACGCATTCATCCTTGAATTAATAGTCTAGTTTCATCATCGAAGCCATGAGAGTGGCTATACTATTATCTCCAATTTTTCCCTTTTTACAATAAATGTATGTGCGGATGTCTTCTACGTGAACGACACCTAATGAAGTTTTGGAGAAAGCTCCTTCCACATCATCCAGTATGGATTTAAATGGATGCCTCTTAAATACAAATCTCTTCCTCTCTACAATGTCAAATACAACTGGAGTCTCCATATTTACTTGGAACTTGATTAAATAGGGTTTCACAAAAATTTGAAACGGTGCGACTGCTAGGGATCCGTTCCAACTTCTTAACCGTGCTTCTTAACCACTAAATATATTATGCTTCTGTGATTTGATGCTCAGTGCTCCTGTGCTCTCCAAATTCTATGATCTCAAATGCAAATGTGAGGATGATCAAACACTTACATCTTTTTATAAAATTTACTGCATTTAATGTTTTCAATTATACATGGTTTTCACAGAGAATATCAAACTTCATTCTGAATGCATTATAGACAGTGTCTGTATACCTACTGCTATAACATGTGATCATAAGCATGAATCCATAGGTGCATACTCATAGGTGAGTATACCAGCCATGCAGGGGTTCTAAGCTAGAATAGCTCCCCCTAAGACCAAGAAGGTCTATTCAACTAGAAATAGAGGATGCATCCACTGTGGATGCATCAACTACTTTGTCAACATCATTGTCCTTCTTTATTTCAACCTAAATTTTTCTTGAATCTTATTTTTCTTGAACAAACTTGAATTCTCCATCTTCTTCAAATAGTGTTTTCTTAGGATCCTCTTGTTTTTGAGTTTTGGATCTACAAAACCTTGAGATGTGTCTAGCCTTTCCACATGTGTGACAAATGATAAGAGGTCTTATGTTCTTTTTCATCATGTTGCACTACTTTTCTATGTGTCCATTGTAATTACATATCTGACATGTAATGTTCTACAAATTTGTTTGAGTCTGATTTCTCTGATTGTTTTGATTCATTCTTCTTTGATTCTGCTGTGACTGATTTCTTTGATTTGTTCTGCAATGTATAACCCTATGACCAAACTTATTATAGGAGTAACAATAATCATTGAAAGGTCTTACCTCTTTACAATCTCTTTCCAAATGACCATGTTTATTACATGCATAAAAAATTCTGTTAACTTTCTTGATTTCTCCTTTAGGTAGATCCATTTTAATCTCTGCAACATTTTCAACTTTCTTTGTTTCTGAAGATGCTTCATGTTATTTCTCTCTTTCTTCTAATGAATTGATTTCAATTTGTTCTACATTGTATCGAAGACCAGTAGTGTCACCTTTTTGCTTTTGTGCATTGAGCTAAGATTGAAGTGAATTAGAACTTGTGTGGAGTTTATCAATCTTATCCTTTGCTTCTGTTAATTCAGATTCCATCTTCTTCTTTATGTTCTCCAATTCCAAGACTTTCATATTTGCTTTCAAAAGTTCATCTTCTAATTGTTTGCTTTCTTTGATCTTTTCTTCAATAGAAATTTGACTGTCTATTAGTTGTTCATCCAGATTTTCAATTTTATCTTTCAAAGACATGTTCTCTTCATTTAGCTTTTTGACCATTTTTCCTAAGTCACTTGTAGAACAATCTTTCAAATCTTTTCTCAATTTCTTAATAAGCATTTGTGAGCCATCAACTTTTAGTCTAAGTTCTTCATTTTCTTTTTTAGATCTGTCTAGATATTCAAGAGCTGCTTCAAGATTATTTTTCAAATGTTTTTCTTCTGCTGAGTCCATGATCTCTTCAAGTGGTTAGAATTTCTTTCAGAGGACTAGAGCTCTGATACCAATTGTTAGAAACACTGAGAGGGGGGGGGTGAATCAGTGTTTGTCTATTTATTATAATTTATCAACTTAAACATAAATCAAACATACATCCAATGAATCTTAATACAAGAACACATAACACATGATATGTTTATGAGGAAACCTTGATTAGAGGAAAATCCCAGTGGGAATTAGTACCCACAAATATTGCACTAGTATAATGAATCTATTAAAGTTCCTTTGCCCTATTAGGAGCAGTCTTTACAATTCAAGTACAATGACCTTGTTAGGAGTCTTAGACTCTATTAGGATTCTATTACAAAATCTTGTTAAAGGTATATGGCTCATTGTTTGATCTCACTACCCAATAAGATGAAGGCTACAACCTTTTGATAGTTGATATACACTATATCAAAAGTGAACTATTGTGATGACACTGCCGTCTGATCAGTTTCGTGTATGCACGGATGCTCTTACTCTCTTAAAGAGCTTTATCTAATATTGAATTCATCATACTACTCTTCTATATCTTCCTCATACATATTCTTTGACACTTGTAACATAACTTTACATTACATACTTATATGTTCAAACCCAAATAGACACGACCCAAAACAAGACTTATAGTCGGCCCTAAAACATAATACACAATGCTTATAAGAAAGTCGGCTTAAGCATGTTTACAAAAATACTAAAGACATTATTAAAAACATATAATCAAAGGTGCTTGGCCGTTACACAACAAAATAATATACGCTGATCAAAACACTTAGTCGGCTTTCATGCTTTGTCTTCTGGACTGCTGGTCTACTGATCTATCTGTAACTTCTTCATACTATCATGTCCTACCATGCATGTCTGGATTTAGTATGTAGACATCACATAGAAAATATATCTGAATGCACATATCCTGATTCGATCTCTCACATGTGCGTTGATGTATTGATCACTGTATATCTATGTCTGCCTTGTATTCCATACTTAGTCATTTATCTTCTAAGTTATCTTTGACAGAAACTTAATATGACTTTGTTTCCATGATGACAACACAAAATAAGTGATTTATCCTCTAGGAGTCAACTTGCTATTAGAATCTATATTTTCAGATGTTTCAGTTGGATTTGTAGATTTATTTTCTTATCAGCATGGTAGTGCAGATTTAGGGAAGAGTTTTTTGATAGCAAGAGAGTGATTATAATGTGGATGCCAATTGTTGTGATGGTTTTTTTCACAAGAAGGCATGATCCAAGAAGTTGCAGTCCTTGTTCCCAATGGCGAAGATATTTGCAGCAATAAAGGAGAGGTTAAAGACAATGAAAATGATGTTCAATGTTCATTGAGTAGTGAAAAAATTTCAGAGTTATTGGCTCCTAATTTCAAAGGTATGCACCTAATGTAGACTCTACTTTGCAATGCTTAGTTGATATATTGTTTGAAAATGATTATGTCTTAATGGGTGCGAAGTGGGAAACATATGCTGATTTTCTTTTCCCTACTTCTGAGGAAAATGATGTGCAAGATGGAAGTGCATATGATTGTGAGAAATTTGATTATGTCAAATATGATGAGTATGATGAGTCATATGTTTGTGTAGATTCAGATTTTGATGAGTTTGACATGGATGATTCTTGTATACATCATAATGTTGATTGTTCCTTGGAAAAGAGTGATAAAGCTGAATATGATTTTTCAGATTTACAAATGATTAATGACCCATTGTTTGATGATACATTCTTATGTTTAGAATATTCTGATAGAAATTATGATTAGCAAGCTATCTCAAATCTTACGAAATCATATTTTTGTGTGGAAGAGTTCCATCCTAGTTTTAAAATCACTATTGTAAATGAAGCTCATTCTTTAATGCAAACTAATGTTCACGATGTGTGTGATTCCAGCCATGTAAAGGAGCTGGAATATTTTCCTTTTCGGCTTCTTAGTAGTGGTAAAGAGTGTGATAGTTATGTGTTACATAATGATCAATTATCTCAATACTTTGGTGATTTCGAAGCACCTAATGACAGTGAAGATGCTGATTATTTTTTATCTGATATGCTGAAGATATTTGGCAGTATGTTGGATCATGTTGCCAGAAGTAATATTTATTGTTTACCTTGGATCCATGGAAATGAGAATCAAGTATTATATAGGGGTAGGTGGTGATTTCAATTGAATGTTTTAGGGCCATTTGTAAATAATGTACATGTTGTAAAGTTTCTTCTCTTTCAGTTGTGTGTTTGGTGCTTTCAATAAGGAACCCAATCTTGGGAAGTAGAAAAGAAGTCTGATTTTTGAGTGGTCTACTTCACCAAGAGATCCTATATTCTATATATTCCCGCAAGGGGAACACATCCCTAGATAGAGCCACTATTGGTACTCTCAAATTTGGCACAAATTTGGAGTGACCAACGTAAAATTTTCTCTAAGGCAAGGTAAGTACCCCTAAAAACTCTTCAAAGAGGCCAAATTAGAGTGCAAGTAAAATGGGACCTGATGAATTTTCATGAGATACCACTTGAGACATGTGTTTAGAAAATATCATTGAGTAAATATAGTGGGTTACAACTTTCAGAGTTCAGATTAAATGTGTTTTGAAGGTAGTTGTTTAAAGGTGTTTACACAAATATGCACTTTGCACTTATTCAGTTGTTACCAAGTGACCACTTTGCATGCTTGCTTCTTTGGCCGAATAAAGTTTCATGACATAAGGATGATTTTAAGGTGTTTTAAGAATGAGAGAGAATATTTGTCTCCATTTTTTATATTCCTGTGAGTTCATATGATAGGTTTTCCCAAGCCATTTTATTTTCAATTTATGTTGTCTCTCAAAATCTGAAATGCAGAGTTATGAAGCTGCCTACTTTGAGATTCCACAAGTTGCAACCAGTTCAATATAATGGAGAATTGAATATTCGCCTAAATTTTAAACATGGAAATATGCATGCATGAAGATTTTTAGATGTGTGACAATCCATCTGATTATTTTTCTCATTCAATTTCAGATCAAGTTTATGCAAATTTTACTGATTTTGAAATCAAAGTTAGTAAAAGGTTGACTTTGGGGATTCATACTAGTTGACCAATTTATAATCAGAACAAGCTAATTGATTATTTGTTTTCTATATATGAAATTAAATCCATATACATGGGTTCAAACTCTAAGAGCTTCATTTCATGTCTTTGTGAAATCAAAACCAAAGGGATTTTATTCACTTTTCTGTGAGTTGAATGACTAGTCAGCCAAGAGGCCAACTTTGCATATCAATTTCTTGATACCTCTTGACGATCATAGTGAGTGAGTGGGTGGTCTATTATCTATGCATTAAGATGTATTATCTTGGAAATTTTCAAAGGTCCATCCATTGGTTTTCTATGTTTCACAAGATGATTTCAAAGATAGTTTATTATGTTTGTACATCTGAGTTTGTCAATGTTTCAAAATGACTAAGTTTCAGTCAATGATGACTTGCACTTGATTTTAAATAAGGTTGAATCCTTCTAGACACTAGATTCTAATACTTAAGTGAGTGCTCATCCCCAGTGGTGATCTCCCAATACAGAGCTTGATATTTTTATAAGGGATTCAAAGTGGGTCTCCAGAAAAGTTTGTGTGCCAATTTGTAGAAATACAAAAATACCCAGCTTTAGAGATCAAAATCTCCTATCCCCGAAATCATAGTGAGGATCTATTTTATTGAGTGAATATTGGTATGTAAAATTATATCCTTTCCATTTTCTAAAGTCATGCAGGGTCATTTGATCAGTTTTCCAGAATAATTCCAGAGGTCACTTACTATGTTTTTCATTAAGATGCAAAGATTTCAAAGGCTGGTAGTTGTGGCCGCCAATCAATTGTTTTATGATCCAGTTTCACAGTGGACTACAAATTGGTAAACTCATGATTGTCTTAAGATTTCTATTTTAAATGTGGGAGAAAGGATTACAGTGACTCCATTACCTTGTTCTGTAGAGGTCTTGAGGCATAATCAACAATTTGAAACTCAGGAGAATAAGAAACTTCTCATGCAAATACAAAGTTTATAAATAAAAGGTGAAATAAGGTTGATTGGTATGCATCAAGAGATGAGACCTTTAAAAAATCTCAAAATGAAGATAAAATTATATTTTCATCAATTCGATACATCACCTGCCACTGGTGTCATATTATGGAGGTGGAGTTGTTTAAAAATGAAGAGGCAAAGTTATTGAATGACTAGTTTGTGAGCATCAATGTTGATAGAGAGGAGCGGCCAGATGTGGATAAGGTGTATATGAAATATATAAAAATGGTTTATGGAGTGGGTGGGTGGCCTCTAAGTGTATTTTTCACCCCTGATTTGAAGCCAATGATGGATGGAACATATTTTCCTCCTGATGATAAATATGGTAGGCTAGGTTTCAAGATAGTCTTGAGGTGAGTTAAAGAAGTTTGGGATTCCAAAAAAAAAATGGTTTTCTTCATGATAGTGGGGATAGTGCTATTCGAAAACTTGTAGAAGCATTATCTACTTCAGCATTTTAACAAGAATTGATAGAGGGGTTATCTCAACAAGCTGTTCAACTTTGTGCTAACTAGCTTGGAATTAGTTATGACTCAAAATATGGAGGGTTTAGATCTACACCCAAACTTCCTAGACCAGTAGAAATACAATTAATGCTACACCAATATAAGTGTAATGCCCCACCAGGGAACCCAGGAGAACTAACCTAAACTTGACACTGAGTTAACAGGATAAATTTTTTTTTTAATGTTTACAAACAACAATGATAACAATGAAGAAGCAATGCAATGGGATACACAACATACACATAAGAATAACTCATACACAGATAACAATCCTCAAGGGTTCCTTGACATAGAATCACTTAAGAAAGATAATCTATGAATAACAACTATAAAGAACTAACATGAAGGGTACATCATATGAATCCAATAATATACATCTCATAACTCACATCCTCTGTACATGTCGCAGGGTATGTAGTAATCACTCTAATACAAGTATGATACAACAACTAATACAGGTATCACATCTGATACACTATTACAAGATTATAATTGATATGATAAGATCAAAACCTCCTAAGATAAACATGATGAATACACATGATACATCGTCCAAAGGATGTCAACCGATAAACACATATGATACAAATATACAACTCATGAAACTGTACAAGTCTCCACAAGAATCAGAAGATATAACTGTAACAAGGATCATCCAAGAAAGAAGAAGAACCGTCAGATCTCAATGGTAATAAGAATCACTACCACCCGACCGCGTGGAACCAAAGGTCCACTCCCACCGTGCTAAGGAGATAATAACAGGCCCACACACACGGGTATACAACATGAAGGCAATCAAAGGTATACAAGCCATCATAAAGAAACACATTGGAAGATCCTGGAAGCATTCTGATCTCAACGAGAAAGACTAAGGCAAAAGCATAAAGATGGAAAGATCAAGACAACTGGAAATCCAAGATCAAACAAGGTACACCATCCAAAGATAAAGGAACATACATAATATATCCAAAACACCAACGCAAACCATATACTGAAACCAAAAGCCAAGTGTCCAAGACACAACCATAAAGGTACAATAGGACCTATGGAGAAGACTTAGGCTACATGCTATGGGAGTTTCATCATATGGTAATATACTCGAGTTACTCAGGACTGGTCTCTATGGACCCCAGACCCTCAAGCATCATCTAGTTGAGTTTACCCTGGACTGGCCGCTCTGGATCCCGGACGCTCAACATGCTAACTAATCTTGTATTTAATGTTAACCCCAAGTTTTATTATTAATTTATCACTTATTATTCAACTTACAATAGGTCACCCTCGACTAGCCTCTTTGGGCCCTGGAATCCTATTGCAAGCCACTCCCCTAAGACGCACCTAACTAATCCTCCCTTAAGCTCGAGGTCAAATACAATCTCATACTCATACACTGGTTCCTACCCATAAAGGAACTACTAGTTCTCACTAACCATAATCAGTATGAGACAATCTCAAAGGATCACAGATCGTGAGTTCAGAATACTAGGTTCAGAAAAGAAATGAACCAACCAAAACATAATAAGACATAGATACTGGAAATTCATGCAAGACACCATGACAAATCAAGTCTCTAAACCCTAACCGACTCCCAACATGATAAGGTTCACAACAGATAGGACACGCACATCATGGCAATAAAGTACATCCAGAAGGAGCCAAACAAAACGCATTGATAGCATGATGATAAACAAATTTATAACCTAGTTATGCAAATTCATTTATCCTATAGAATTACTAACAGATTATAATTAAATCTTCAAAAATACACAGAAATAGCTCCTATATAGGTTAATTTATGACACCCGACATACATAAATTAACCTAACAAATAATTACTAAAAGAACCATACTATAATTACATCATGTGATAAAAACACCCATTTAAAGATAAAATAAAATCTTCACAAATCCAATGTTATAACGATAACACTTTTACTTCCTTATATTTATTAATTAAAACAAAATCTAATTAATTAAATAAACTAAATTTTAAAACTTTTAATTAAAGATATTAAATTAAATTAAATTAAAATATATCATAAACTAAAGTTAATTAAAATTAAAAATTAATTATAAACTTAACTAAACTAAGCTAAAATTAATTATAAAATAAAATTAACTTTCTAAAAAAAAACAAATTTAAAAACTAACTTAAAGAAAATTTATTAATTAATAATAAAAAAAATGAATTATGAAAAAAAATGCAAGTGGGGGGGGGTCTCGGGCCCACCCCAACTCCCACGGGCCCCCTTACATAGGGAAACCCCCGCTAGGACTTCCACAGGGCAGTGGGACCCTGCGGTCCCCGCTGTGGGTAACCACAGTGGGTCCGCAGGCCCACTGTCCGCGGCCGCTGTGGGTACAGTGTACCGGGGGGGTGCAGTGGCCCCCGCCACCCACCTCCCCAAAACAACTTAATTCAAATTAATAATTTTTTTTGCTTTCTATATTTTTTAATATAGTTTTTTTTTACAACATATAATATGATAAGTATTTGTATATGATATATATATTTTCATATATATATATATATATATATATTGGTGAACTAAAATAAGACTGTATATTTTTTTATTAAAAATAGCAAGTTCTTATTTTCTTTAATCATTAATTTCTCTTCCAAATAATACTATATTAATCACACCATGTCTTTGCACTAGAAGAGGTATAGTAAATTTTTTTTTAGACGAAGAGTTTTAAATGAAGGAGTAAGATTTTTATGCCACATGCAAATTGATAACAACAAAGAGAGTTTCTAATTTATTATTTAATAATTTCAAGAAGAGTTTTCTTGCTTTTTGGCATGCAAATTAACTTATTTTCTTGTTTTCTTGCAGATCTGATCAAGGTTTTGGGCAAGGACAAGATTATGGTATGAATTCCATCTTTCCATGGCAAGGAGCTACAGATCTGAGGGACTCAAGTACAATAAATCAACACCTATCAATTTTTTCTCCAAAGAAGTTTCCCTCCTACAGATCTGGAACCCTAAGGCCCAAAATTAAAAACTCATACACATCAATTGAAAACCCTAATGCCCATAATCATAGTTGTGACATGCAAACATAAAAGAAAAAATAGATGGATCCAAGAACACATTTTCATCATTTTAATCAATGAAATCACCAAAACACAAATAGAGAAGATCAAGCAAAGGATCCTAGTTTTCAGATGCATAGAAGACAGGGATCTCGAAACTAGAATTGAAAAGCTCAAGATCCTACCTTAGTAACAGAAGAGCTGATCAAACCCACAAATCCAAGCAAGATGAATTCCAAATCCAAGCAAACCTCCTCAAAATCCCAATCACCTATTTTCTCCTTCTCCCTGATTGAACAACCTTCAAAAAGGCCTCCAATACAAAGATATAGATAATCCAAGCAATTAGATTTTCAAAAAGTGAAAACCCTAAAGGGAAAATCAATTATCTAATTATTAATTAAGATAATTCCTTTATTTTCAATTCCACTTAAAGCATGCAACAGGAACTCAACTTTATAATATAAAAGCAAAGTGTTAAATTGAAAATGCATGAGACAATACTTCACTTAAATAAATCAATTAACCATGCAACTTAAGATGATATTCAATAATTCAACTATGCATAATTAATTACAATTAATTGAATTTAATATTAATTAAATCTCAATTATTTTAATCAAGACATAATAATTAAATCAATTAATTAAATATAGGCATTTAATTAATATTTAATTATTAAATAGCCATATATTTCATATATCAATGATTTACTCTATTAAAGGTGCAATAACTAACATTAATATTTACCATGAAAATTCATTAAATAAATCAAGCTAAAAGCATCATCAAAACACCTGAAACTCATCTAAATAGATAATCAACTGAAATAGACAATCAACTAAAAAAGAAACCCAACACACACAAACAGGCTCACGAATCCACGTCACTTGATGGATTCACACACTAGGGTAGTCAATCAGATTCTTTGTCCATCAATAGGACAAAATAAAGGTTTAGGGTATGGATTTGGACCTGAATACTATCTCCCCTCTCTTACCATTGAGATATTGCGATAGGGTACGCTCACTCCTGCCAATTCAGGGAAGATGTAGCCCGGTACCTGCAAACCTTTCATCACAAAGACGAGTATACATGCAAATAATATAGAAAACAATGGTTGAGACTATTTTATCATGTGGATCTCACTGAAGCAAGTAACTACAACTCTGTCCCATACCATATCAATCACATCAAACAGTAATGCAAAACATATAAATGATCCATGTGCATATAAATCTAGTGTTAGTATTGTCAGAAAACCATAATCGAAATGACATCCTAACATATACATCAACATCATGAAATAACCATAAATCATATGCAAATAGGAGATATAACACTCTAAGTAATGAATCAATAACATACTGAAATGTGATACATAAATATCCTCCAAGCCATCTGAAATAAACCACACATACATGAAAAGGCCTAAAAGAGTTCGGCAACCGAACTAGAAAAGCAAACAAGGGGTGGGTATTACATCCTCCTCCCCTAAAACTAGGCTTACTCCTAGAAGCCTAAAACAAAGGTAGAGATATGAATCTCTAAACTCCAAACATCAAACCGAGTCATAAAAGACTCAACGTGCGGGTACCATAGGACCCTACTCCGGTCTCTGACTCGAACACTGTGATGCAAGCTGAGGACAATTGGCCGCAATGTGACCAAGCTTCCCACAACAATAGAAACCACCTCTAGTACCACCTCCTCTAAAGGACGGTGCACTAGACTGAAGAAAACTACCCCCACTAGCATCCTAATGCAAACTCTGAACTATCTGATCAGTCCTATTGCGCATACTGCGCAGCCAGTTGCGATAGTTCCCCGATTGAGAACCACCACTAGTGCCATGAAAGAATCTCTTACCCTGCTGGCTCTGGTTACCCTTAAAAAACTTCAAAACCATATATCCCACTTGCATGGGACAATGGAGTATTCAAGTTTTTATAGAGCACAATGATCACATAATGATATGAAGTGAAGCCAAGAGGCTCTTGGCGACCATGTGGTGCTGGGGTTTATGGTGTGCTAGCCAGGTTTGAAGAAAACAATATTTTAGTGCGCGGAAATGTAAGAAGCTTTAAAACCTTGAAAGCATTAGTCTCACATTGGTGGTGTAAAGGAAAAAATGAATGTTTAAATGAAAGAATTCTTACATACTAGTTTGAAGGAAGAGTAGGAGGCTCTAGGCGCACGTGCAAGGAGATGCCTCGATAACCATTCCAGGCAAGTCACTTCAGCGATGACTATTAGAATAGTCCCAAAGGATAACTAAGAGGGGGGGGTGAATCAGTTATCAGTAAATTTAATTATTTTTACTTCCTTAACTTCAAAATACAATAAAGTAAATGCTTAATCAGATAACATAATACACAACACATAATTTGATTATGGGGAAACCAAATGGTAAAAACCCCGGTGGGAATTAGCACCCACAATGAACTATACTTGTTTATAGTAATCCTTGTTAGAAGATATGTCAACCCTGTTAGGAGTTTTACTTTACAATTAAATAAGTATAGTGACCTGGTTAAGGGTCAGACCTTGTTAGGAGTCTTTTACAAATAACCCTGTTAGGGGTGGTGGACTCACTGTCCAAAAGCTCACTGCATAATGATGAGGGCTACAACCTTCTGTATAAAAAATATGCACTATATCTGATGATGAACTATAGAGTAGACCTGCTATCTTAATTAGTTCCAATGTATTGTAATCTTCTACTTCTTCACATAGACTCTTGATGAATGAACCACATCTAATATTCTGCTCTATACATCTTCTATCTCTTTTTGTATCATTCACACTTAGCGTATCACAAATGACTTGATATAAGTATCTTCCTCAAAGCATGAGATCATGTGACCTATAAGACAACTCTTCATAACATCCTTGTCAGCTCTAGTAATCATGCAAGCAATATTAAATCTGCATAACACAAACTGAATAGACGCGACGCTTCACTAAGTTGGCCTCACCAAATTATCTCTAACTTTTCAATCTTCTTGAAACACGTTTGGCACCTTTAGATAAAAATCATCAACTCATAAATAATCATGAATATACACACGCATATCCTAAAGATAGGCACAACTCAAGAAACATGTTACATACATCGGCTCTGAACAGATACTCTTCCATAACTGTAACTGCCAATAACAGAATTACACAACTTGAATCAAACATCATATCTAGATCTGTGTGTATGAACATAACATAATAAACATGTCTTCAACATGTATCTAACCATGCAAGGCTGGATATCATCATTCTGATAAGTACATACAGAAACACTACTATGTATTATATGTTGTCATCAATGACAAACATACAACCAATCAACTGCATAGAAACAAATCTCCAACAATCTCCCCCTTTGATATTGATGGCAACATATGATATTAAAAACATCCTTTTTTCATGGGGTCCTCTTTCTTTTACAATCTTCTCAATATCCTCATCAAGGATTCCTCTACACTGCTCCAGTTCTTCTGACTATTTTTATACTCCCCCAGAGTATATGCTCCCCCTTACTATATACTCCCCCAGAGTATATGCTCCCCCTTACTATATACCCCCCTTTGACATCAATGGAAAAGGGCACCATAAACAATTAGGCACAGGTACTACTCCAGAAGTAGAGTAGTCAACCATTCATTAGTCACACAGGACTGATGTACTTGCTACTTTATCTAACCAAACTTAGGAGAGGGAATTATTCCCAACTTCTCTCTGAGATAATCAAAAGTATCCTTTGATAAAGGTTTTGTGAAAATATCTACCAACTATTCTATGGTGCTCACATAGTCCAATTTTACTTCTTTATCTACAACTTTTTCTCTTAGGAAGTGGTACTTGATCTTTATGTGTTTTGTATTTGCGTGCATCACAGGGTTCTTAGACATGTTAATAGTTCTAGTGTTATCACAGTGAATAACAATAGGATAATCAATCTGAATACCAAAGTCTTTAACCATTTGCTTGATCCAAACCATGGTTGAACAATTCAGTGTTGCTGCAACATATTTAGCTTCTACTGTTGACTGAGAAATACAATTCTGCTTCTTCCTTATCCAAGAAACCAACCTATCTCCAAGAAATACTGCTCCTCTTGAATTTCTCTTCCTATCATCAATACAACCTGCCCAATCTGCATCTCTATACACATGAAGTTGTACATTCTCTGATTTAGGATACCATAAACCATAGTCTATAGTTCCCTTTAGATATATGAATATCCTCTTGATTTTGTGATTCTTCTTGGGTTCAACTGCAAATCTTCCAACAATGCCAACTGCATTAGATATGTCAAGTCTAGATTGAGTTAGATAAATGAGTTTTCCAATCATAGATTTGTACAATATCTTATAAACTACTGTGGAATCATCATCTTTTGAAAGCTTGCTTCTTATTATCATAGGGGTGCATACTGGCTTATATTCTTCCATTTTGAAGGTCTTCAATATTTCTTTCACATATTTTGACTAATTAATGAATATACCTTTATCTGTATGTTTTACATTTAATCCCAAAGAGTATTTTATAGGACCAATCATGCTCATTTCAAATTCATTCTGCATTTCTTTGCAAATGTTGTACTAAGCTTGTCATTACCTCCAAAGATAATGTCATCAACAAATATAGCAACTAGTAGTAATCCATCAGGTGAATAGGTTACAATCTGCTACACCTTTCTTGAATCCAATCTTGGTAAGATAACTATCAAGTCTCTCATACCAAGCTCTTGGGGCTATTTAAGACCATAGAGTGCTTTTTTCAATCTACATACCATGTCTGGTTTATCTAAAAGATTAAATCCTTCAGGCTATTCTATGTAAAGTTCTTCCTTCAAGTCACCATTCAGAAAAGCTAACTTTACATCCATTTGATAAAATTTAAAGTCTTTGAATGTTGCATAGGCCAAGAATAATTTGATGGCTTCCAGTCTGCTCATAGGGGAAAATGTATCAGTGTAGTCTATTCCTTCTCTCTGCGCATATCCTTTACATACCAATCTTGCTTTGTTTCTTACTATTGTACCATTTTCATTCATCTTGTTTCTGAATACCCACTTTGTTCCAATCACATTTTTATCACTGGGTCTAGGGAAAAATTCCCATGTATCATTCTTAATTATCTGATCTAATTCTTCTTTCATTGCATTCTTCCAATCAGAATCATTACAAGCATCTTCAACACTTAAAGGTTCAATTTGTGAAAGTAAACATACCTCTTCATCCATTGCTAGACTTTTTGCTTTTGATCTGGTCAAAACACTGCTGCTCTGATCTCCAATGATATCATCTTTAGAGTGGTATCTAGATGTGAATTTTGGAACCTTAGGTGTCACTTCTTCTTCTATAATCTGTGATTCTTCTCTACTTGATTCAGGGTCATTGCATGAGACATCAATGCAATCAAACATTTCTTCAATAATAGTATCTTTTCTACTAGGCCTGGGTTCATCTTAAATCATAGGTCTATATCCATAGTATCTGTCTTGAACCATAAACTTCTCATCAATTTTTACATTAGTACTTTCAATTACCTTTTTCAATCTCAAATTGAAACATTTGTATGCTTTGCTTTTGGTGGAATAACCAAGGAAAATACCTTCATCACTCCTGGCATCAAACTTACCAACACCATCATCTCTCTTGATGTAGCACTTGCTACCAAAGATTTTGAAATACTTTACTGTAGGTACATTACCAAACCAAAGTTCATAGGGTGTCTTATCTATACCTGGCCTTAATTGGGTTCTGTTGATAGTATAGACTGATGTATTCACTGCATCTCTCCAATATGTGTGTGCAACTTATCCTTTAATCATCATAGTGCATGCTGTATCAAGTATAATCTTATTCCTCCTTTCTACAATCCCATTCTATTGAGGGGTTCTAGGAGAACTCAACTATCTTTTTATTCCATGTTCTTCACAGTAATCATAAAACTGATCAGAGGCGAACTCTCCTCCTCTATCTGATCTCAGACATTTCAATTTTAATCTAGATTCATTCTCAACCTTAGCTTTGAATATTTTGAGCTTCTCAAATGCTTCAGATTTCTCCTTTACGAACGCAACCCACATCATCCTTGAAAAACATCAACAAACAAAATGAAATACATTTCTCTGTAGTATGATTTTGTTTGGGTAGGACCACATAAATCTATATGCACTAGGTCCAATTTTTTTTTAGCTGAGTTCTTCTTTCTTTTGAAAGAACTCCTTACATGCTTTCCCATAACACATTCCTTGCACATTGTGTCAACTTATCTTGAAATACTAGGAAGGTCTCTGACTACCTTGACATTACTTATCTTTACTATGTTATCAAAATTGATATGACAGAGTCTCTTGTGCCATAACCAACTGTCATCTACTTTTGCAACAAAACAAATTACATCAGAATTGAGCTGAAAAACATTACCTTTTGTTTTGGAACCCGATGCAATCATGTCTCCATCCTTGTTGTTAATGATGCATTTGTTGTCTTTGAACTCCAAATGATAACCTTTGTCAAGTAGCTATACAACACTTAGCAATTTATGATGTAATCCATCAACATATAGAACATCATTTGTCTTGTTCTTTCCATCCAAAGTGATAGAACCTCTACATATGATAGGTTTAGGAGTGTTATCTCCAAATCTAACCATACCACCTTTGTATTTTTCTAAATGAACAAACCTATCTTTGTCACCTGTCATATGATGAGAACATCCACTGTCAATGATCCAATTAGTTCTCATGTCTTCTTTGGAAATTAGGGATAACTCTTGTTCTTCCTTTTCATCTGCAATGTCCATTTCCTCAAGCAACCTTTCCATGTCTCTAAGGGAAATGAATCCAATTTCATCTTCTCCTAAATCTTCATCAGTTACACCTTCTTTAGCATGGTAACATTCCTTATTATATTTAGGTTTGTAATCAGATCTGAACTTCTTGACTCTTGTGGGACACTTAGATGCAAAGTGACCAGTCTTGTTGCATGAAAAACATTTGAATGGAAGTTGTCCCTCATATTTTCCTTTTCCTTTCTCTTCTCTTTAATAAATCATAACAATGATATCTTCTAGTTCTTCATCAACTTCTTCTTTCTCATTATGGCTAGAGATGTGTAAGGATTTCTTACCATGGACTGAGGCTTTGAGAGTTTTTTCACTTTTAGGTTCAGTCTTCAATCTTGATATCTCAAATGCAAATATTTTGCTGATCAAAGTCTCTCTCTTCAACTCTTGTAAGAATTGCATGGTTTCCTCTGGAATACTTATCTTGTTTTCATAGTCTGATGTTAAGGTAGCTATCAAATTTTCCATTATATCTTCTTCTGATATTTCTCCACCATTGTTTTTTATTCTGGAGACTGTTTCATTAATCCTTTGATTGTAAGCTCTAATGTTCTCTTCAGGTAACATCTCAAGACTATTGTATTTCTTTTTCCATGTCTTCCTACGTGCATTCTTTGCTTGAATATCTCCTTCAAACATATCTTCTAAAGACTTCCATATGGTGTATGCTCTGTCAATTTTCTTGATCTCAGAAAATTTGCTATCAAATAGGGCACTGATTAGGGCTTCTTTAGCAATTGCATTATTAGTAAATGTTTCCTTTTGTCTATTAGTAGCATCATCCTTTGCAAGGTCTTTCAAAGATGGAATAACAACTTCTTGTGTAGCTATCTCAAAGATCTCAAAGCCAACACACTGTAGATGTGTT
>MU227690.1:3166855-3179236 GCA_018584345.1 Thuja plicata | reverse complement strand
CACCTTCTTATTGTTGCATTATATGTTGATGATATGTTGTTGTTTGGGAAGGGTAAGGGTATGATTTCTGATTTTAAATCTCAGTTGTCAGCATAGTTTGAGATGAAAGATCTTGGGGCAGAAAGGTGCATCTTGGGTATGGAAATCAGTAGAGACAGGTCTAACAGAAAACTTTGGTTGAGTTAGAGTAAAAATGTGAAGTCTGTGTTGGACAGGTTCAGCATGGCAGATTGTAGACCACTATGTGTTCCTGTTTCAGTGGGAACAAAGTTATCTGTAGATGATTGTCCAAAATCTCCTAGTGAGGTGGAGGACATGAGTAGAGTACCTTATGCTAGTGTAGTTGGCAGTCTTATGTATGCTATGGTCTGTACTAGACCAGACATTGCCCAAGCACTGGGAGTCCTGAGTCGGTTTATGGCTAACCCTGGACGGGTACATTGGGATGCAATTAAGTGAGTATTCATATCTTTGAGGGGTACATTAGATTACTCCATATGTTACCATGGTAACTCTTTTGGATCTCTGCATTCAGTTTGTATTCATGGGTTTGTGGATTCAGATTGGGCAGGTGATATTAACAGCAAGAGAACCACCAGTGCTTATGTGTTCACTATGTTTGGTGGTGCCATTAGTTGGATGAGTAAGCGACAACTTGTGGTTTCTTTGTCCACTATAGAGGCTGAGTACATGGTTGCTACTCATGCTTGTAAGGAAGCCATTTGGCTTAGGAGATTGTGTTCTGATGTTGGTGTTGATGCAGAACATATTACTATTTGGTGTGACATTCAGAGCGCTATTTTCCTTGCAAAGAATCCAACTTTTTCATGCCAGAACAAAGCACATTGATGTGCAGTTTCACTTTGTGAGAGATATGGTGGAAGATGGAAAGGTAAATTTGGAGAAGGTAGATACTGTGAAGAATGTTGCAGATGCATTAATGAAACTAGTTGGCACTGTGAAGTTTAGATGGTGTTCAGAGTCTATGGATCTTTTGGCCTATAGTGATTAGTTCCTATTATGTTCCTATTGCTCTTACAAGGTGTTCGACAAGTGGGAGAATGTTAGTAATAAGGTGTCTCAAACTTGGATAATTCCTATTCTTATTATTTGTTTTGTAAAATGTATTTCTTGCAAATAATATAATTAAAGGTGAGTGTACATGTCTAGTTGGCATGTTGATGTGTCACTCCATTTTATGTGCTGGCATCTTGAATTGTGTGTAAGGAGATCATGGCTGAAATGGTTATGATGATTCATATGACATGTAAGAGCTATTTCTAGAAGATTCAATGATGGGTGAAGACATGCAATGACATGTGGCAACTGATAAAGTTGAGTATTGTACACTCTTCCACAATCGTGGGGTTTGGGGTTCCAAAAAATTTTAGGGTTCCTATTTTCTTAGAGAATGGTAAAACCCTAATATAGCTATCTTTGGAAGTTGCCCTAAAAAGGAAAGCGCATGATATAAGCTTTTTTTAGGGTTGTAGACAAATATAGAAAAAGAGTGTATTGTTGGTATGATCGGGAGCTACTAGATTAGTTATTATGTGTTGATTGTCTCCTAAAAGAACTTGCATTGCAAGTGTGTTGTAGCCATTGTGTTGAAGAAAATACATTATGCAGGTTTTGGAGTGCTGGGGTTTTTTACCGAAAGGTTTTCCCTAGGGTAAATCATTGTGTCATTCTCTATTTTTCTATATGCATGGTATGGCTGTAATATCATTGTTAAAGTAGTTAACGAATCTGAAATTGTAAGGATTTAAAATACTTTGCATAATACTTTCCTTTAGAGATTAGTGTAGGAAGTTGTTTTCGCACTTGAGTTTCCTTACAACTCAAGTAGAAGAGGATCACTCTAATGTATTAGGTAGAGGATCCAATTTCTCTGGAATGAAGTGTTATAATTGTGGTCAATTGGGGTATCCTGCTTATAGGTGTCCATAGGAAGGCTTCCACTTCTTGAAGTAAAGAAAGGAGGGTAAATTATGTACAAGAAGAGGTTGCTAGTGTACATTATCCTGAGGTGTAGATGGCATCAGAATCAGTAGGATAAAATTTGAAGATCAAGAGGACATTGTTGAAGGAATCCGTCAAAGAGGAGACACCCCAAAGGAGAGAAATTTTTAGGATATAAAGCAAAATGAAAGGTAAGTTGGGTAACATCATTATTGATTCATGTTCCAAAGATAACATAGTTTCATTAGAAGTAGTTATTTCTCAAGGATTGATTTGAAAAGTGGTTACCACCAAATCAAAATCAGAGAGGGGGGTGAGTGGAAAACTGCTTTCAAGACCACAAAAGGCTTGCATGAGCTCCTTGCAATTCCATTTGGACTTTCTAATGCTCCTAGCACATTCATGAGGCTCATGAATAAAGTATTGAAGGACTACATTGGTAAATTTGTGGTAGTATATTTAGATGATATTCTAATATTTAGTAGACATAAGAAGATCATTTAGAACATCTAAATATTTTTTAGTAGAATTTTTCTAATGAAAAAATAATGATAAATTTTGAAAAGTGTGAGTTTATGAAGTAGGAACTTGTATACTTGGCTCTTATGATCTCATAGGGTAATTTGAAAATAGACCCCTCCAAAGTTGAGGCCATACTTAATTGGCCTGCTCCTAGGAATGCAAGAGATGTGAGGAGATTCCATGGATTGGCTACATTTTATAGGAAGTTCATTAGAAAATTTAGTGGGATTTTCTCACCCATTCTGAACACCAACAAAGGAGGAAGTAAGACAAGGTTTTTTTGGACCAAAGAAACAATCAAGGGATTTGAATTCCTCAAGCAATGGGTAGCCACTCAAACTATTTTCATTTTTCCTTCTTTCAGTAAGTTATTCACCATTAAGTGTGATGCTAGCAATGTGGCTATAGGAGTAGTGTTGAGTTAGGAAGGAAGGCTTGTAGCTTTCTTTAGTGAAAATTTGAACAAATAAAAGAGGAAGATTCCTCTTATGATCTTTGGTTATATGCTATGGTGTAGGCCCTAAAGAAGTGGTGTCATTACCTCCTTCCGAAACAAGTTATGGTTTATACTAACAACCATCTTTTGATATTTTTCAATTCACAAGGAAAGTTGAACCATAGTCATGTGAAGTGGGTGGAGAACTTGCAGTCCTATACATTCACCATTAAATATAATATGGGTCAAGTTAAAAAAGTAGCAGATGCCCTTAGCAGAACGGTGATGACACTACAAGAGATTCAACTACAAAGTATTGGGGTGGATGCATTCAAGTGTCTATACAAGGATGATGAAGACATCTCATAGGCATACAAGGTGTGCACATAGTTTGAGAGTATTTTCCATGGGGATTTTGTATTGTATACACTCCAAAATGGTCTTCTCTTCAAGGGAGGATAATTATGTGTTCGAAGAGGATTACTGAAGGGGAACTTGATCCAAGAAAATCATAATGTGGGTCTTGGAGGCCATTTTCATCTCAATAAGATACTAGAGTTGGTGTAGAGGTTCTACTTTTGGAAAAGGATGCAAAAAGATGTAAAGAGTCATGTGGATTCATGTACCACTTGTCAAAGGGCCAAGGGAACTTTGTCAAATGCAAGAATGTACCAACCTTTTCCAGTACCCAATAGGCCATGGGAGAGCCTAAGTATGGAGTTTTTGGTAGGTTTACCAAGAAACAAGAGTGGATGTGATATTTTTTATGTTGTGGTAGATAGATTTAGTAAAATGGCCCTTTTTACACCCTACAAGACAACTCATGATGCCTCCTACATAGAAATTTTTTTTTTTAGGGAGATTGTAAGGATTCATGGGTTGCCATTGAGTATAGTCTCACATAGGGAGTCAAAGTTTATAGGTCACTTTTGGAGGACCTTGTGGAGGATATTTGGCACCAATATTGCATTCATCTCTTTCTATCATCCACAAACAGATGGGAAGACTAAGGTGGTCAAACAATTTTTAGGGAATTTTCTTATATGTTTGACCAAAGAACATGGACAATCATTAGATGCCACCATTCCATAGGAAGAGTTCACTTATAATGAATATGTAAATAGGAGCACATGTAGAAGCCCATTTGAAGTGGTCTATGGAATACACCCTAGGGGAGTCTTTGAATTGAGGGAATTGGTAAGATTGGCGAAAAGGAGTGGCCAAGAAGAGGAGTTTGTAGAAGTCCTGAAAGAGATCCATGATTAGGTAAAAGATAGTCTCAAACAAAACATGCACAAAGTAAAGGAGAAGGTGGATCAGAATAGAAAAGATCTACAATTCCAAGTTGTGGACTTAGTGATGGTTATGTTGGTGCCCAAAAGTGCAGAATTGGATTTCTGATGGACTTGCCAATCCAATGCTAGGAAAACCAATTTTTTTTGGCCAACTAATGAGAATGATCAATTAAGACCATCTTCCCCTGAAATTTTAGCTCTTTAGGACCAAGGTAGGTGAACCTTTACCTTAACCAATATCTACTAGTTTAAGGCCTTTTATAACAAATAACTTGTGTATGTAATTCAACCAATCTCTCAAGATGGAAAATGGGATTGAAGAAATCAAATTGTAATCATAAACTGCAAGACTGAATGCTTTTTTTAATTGTAAATTGTTTGAATAAAATGTGTGAAATGAAATGAAATTAATGAAATAGAATGCCAAAACTATCAACAATGAATAAGGTGACCAAATTCCAATGATTAACAAGACCAGTGCCTTAATCAACCATGGGCAATAGAGTTAATATCATTCCAATATTATGTTCAACCTCATAGATAGTTTTATAAGAAAACTTATCACTTCAAAGGTGTTGTGAAATGTACATGCAACCTTGAACAGGTTCAAAGATATTTCAAATGGATATTACTTCTCAACTGATAGACCAATTGACCGATACCTCAATCAACAACATTTAACCATGCAAAATGAGAAAAACCAATTGATAACAAAGACTATGAACCAGATCAGGAAGTATGCACATCAAGCTGTCACTTTGAAGAAGTTCTATTGATTTATCTGAGGGACTAATTGTAAAATGATAATGAAACAATTGCACATGTGAAAGAAAAAGGACTTATCTTTATTAATTTTAGAAAAATGGTACACCAGAATCCATGTTGCAGTTGTTGATCAATTCTACCCCTATTAAAATATTTAATTATAATTATCTATGTCCCCTTAAACATTGGTCCCGGTATCCCTTATATAAAATTCTAGGGATGCATACAAGCTATAGACCAACGTGACTATTCATAACAAAAACTTAATCCCAAATCAACAACTGGAACATATAATATAGTTACAATGTAAAATATCAACCATCTGAAAGGTTAATCAATTTTAATAATTTTTTCTTGAAATGCTCCTAGTGAAATATTCCTTCATGTCACTCTGAAATTTTTTATAACGTCTCTCTCTCTTGAAAAATTCTTGCACATGAAATAAATTAATCAGGAAGCATAATAAATTAATTAAGGTTTAATGTGATCCAAACTTTATTTATATTTTTAGTCCCCTTTAAAAAAAATTTACCTTTGCAAAGTATATATTAATTAATAAATACTATTTCAAAGGACTAATAATCACTCAAATAATATTTATCAATATCAACCATAGGGTAAAAATATTATGTTTCCAAGACATATAAAGATTATATACTTTTTGAAATATGAATATAATCTCAAAAGACAATGTATTTATGCATTTCAAAGAAATTGTATTTCCATGCGGAAAATATAATGTTTTCACTCATATCATTCTTTTGAGAAATAATATTTTGCTTTTTTCCAGATTTTCAACTATTAACATAGGGAAAAAGAATAGTAAATCTCACCTCAAAGTAAAAAGAACTAAAATACATTCTTGGAATATAATAGAATATATTTTCACATTTTGAGGTAATTAATTTTACTCAAATATAAATATCTAATAAATCATATTAGTTTTTCCTAATTGAAGTTGATTCAAAAGAATTTTGAATAATCAATATGAAAATATTTATTTCTTTTTAACAAATACTACCCCAAAGATCAATAAATATTTCAATATCTTAAAACATTCAATGTGAAATATCAATCACAATATTATCCTTTTTAATTACTATAGGGTAAAATTCTTATAATTATATTATTTCACTCTAACAATTATTTCAAGGAATATAATAGAGAAATTGGTTAAGAAGGGGGGATGGGTAGTTAGGGTAGTTAAGGGTTGGCTTGAGAGGTCGAGTGTTCAACTACCGATTTCCACCCTGAAGAAATAGTAAATATTAGGGCTTTCATAATAATTTAATTTAAAAGCAAGGAAGTATCAAATAATGTAAAAAATGCAAATTATACTTCCCTGAATCATTTGGAGACCAATTATGCAAATTTGTGCCTGTAATTTTTGGCTCCACCAGTGGCTCCAGCTGGGGATGTGTGTCCAAGGAAAACAAACTCCATGAAATGGATGTCACAATCTTTAATTTTGTCTCCAAAATAATTATTCTCATGCTGAAAATAGCAAATATAAAATACAAAGCTTATAGAGAAAATGAAAATAATTGATTTCTAAAAGAAATACTTACCTGAGCAGGTAACCTTACCCTTTTGAAGAAAATTACTCTAGCCTTGGCCCCACTTCTTAATTCATCTGCATAGCTATTTTGATCAAGCTAAAACTAGCCAGAACCACTACAACTTCAAGGCAAGATTTGGTATAAGTTCCTGCAACGTCATTTGTTCGTTTAGATGGCTCAACAACATTCTTCTCATAATTAGCTTTTTCATGTTATACTCAATACGAGGCACATGTTGTCGCTCATTGCTCCTTCCTAGTAGAGTTGCATTGCTGACTCCAAAAATACAGTCACCACTACTAGTTGTTTCAAACACTCAAGATGAAATACGTGGAGAAGAAAGAACAAATCCCATCATGTGTTGTAACCACTATATCCCTGTAGAAAGATGTCTATCTTTCGCTAGTAAAGGTCAGCAAGGGATACACCCAATCTCCCATCTACAAACGATTGTTGTGTAATCATGGCTTCATCGTCGTGTTAGCACAAATATTATGAATTGTAGAAGGTGCAGTGAAACATCTGAGCTTGCGCTGCCAGTAAACATTTCCCCCAAATATATTTTAAATAAAATCTTCATTGTTATAAAATCAGCTGGCCGTTTTTGCAAATTTGTGGGCATTTTTGAGGCTGTCAGCATCTCAAAAACATGTAAAAATGCCAAAAAATCATTTTTCACATACAAATAAAGGTATGGGAACCTTTCTAGAGGTATTAACAATGATTTATAGTCAAAAAATGACTTCAAATCTCTGTTGTAATAAGAAAATATGGTTGTGATATAATAATGTAAAATTATAATATATAATTATATTTGAACTATTAATGTTAGGGATGACAATTCTTAAAGGCATAAAAATATGAAATACATATTTAAATAATAGAGAAAATATAATTCCCTTGAAAGTTAACATGCAACAGTTCTTTTAACTCTCTGGCTTGTTCTATTTCAGCATAATGCACAGAAAGAAATAACAGTGAATCATATTCTCCATTTCTTCTCTATGAAAAAAAAAAATTTGATATCACAACATTAATATAAGGTATATAACAACACAAAACATAATAAAAAAATATTAAACTAATACTATTGAATTTATTAAATAAAATAATAGAATATAGAGAGGAAGAAATAATTCCCTGAAATAGATCACAATTCGAGATGGTTGAATGCTAGTGCTTTCCTCTATCAAAGACTTGGTTTTGATCAAGCAGCAATAGTATCATTATGAAGATATTACTACTGCTGGGATCATTATTTTGAATAAGTTGATCATGACTTCCTTTATGGACAAATCCCATCGGTATCATCTGAACTAGAAATAAATTGTTGTAACTTCCATTGTGTTTGATTTGATGATCTCTATTTCTGTAATCACTTAACAGTCTATCCGTTTCCCATGAGAAATCTGAATTCCATGAATCTGATTATTCCTTTCATTGTACAACTCATTTTCAGTAGAAGCAACATTTTTCTAGGAAAAGATCCTTGGTAAATTTTCATTATTCCCTTTTAAAATATTTGTATCTTGAATCACATTATGCAAATTTGGCTCCACAAATTTTTCATAATCATCCCTTGAAGACATTAATTTTTCCATTAATATGCAAAGGGAAAATAGTTTATGAACCATTGGTTACACTTACACCGAAAGACATGTTTTAGTACAAACAGAAAGTGTTAAGTTCAAGAGAAACCCCATGACATAGTTTAATAGTGTAAACTGAAAATTCTGAAGAGGAAACCGATAGAAGAACCTGACAAGAAGATTACACTATAAACTGAAAGAGAAAGAAAGTAGAGGAACTTGAAAGAGCAAGGGAACCCGACAAATAGTTCAAAAAATGAACACTGACAAACTAACAAAAGAGAAACCCAAGCATCAGACAACAAAAGTCAGTTAAATCCCTAAAAAATTGGATTTGACTTCCATGTCAGATAAAACACTTACGTTTTATATTTAGAGTTTTGATTTTATCTAAAACCATTTCTTGAGGGATAAGCAAGATAATTGTAATTGTTTTAATTAGTCTAACTGATTGAAAACATGCAAACTAGGAGATCAAGGTCAAGTTGTAAACCTTTGATCATAGAGTTATCTTTGTAATACGTGAAACTAAAATAGGTCAATCTATTTTATAAATAGATGTGTAATCATTCATTTAAAAAAGGATGTGAGGATGATAGTAGACAAGGAGCACATCTATAGATCAAACTAAGAGTTTCAAGCAAGAAAAACAAAAGATGAATTAGGTTATCAAGAACCAGATTCAAAGCTACCAAGAAATAGAGGTATTAATCAATCACATTTGGTGATACTTTGTACATGTGAGTTTAATGGATCTGTAATCAGAAATTGAATATTGCATACACTCAGGTCAATGAGTATTTTTGTCTACATTCTAACAAGTGTAGAAAATAGAAGAAATCCTTTCAAGAGAGGTGGATATCACAATCCTTTGTAAATCTCTTAACTAAGTGCACACTAAATAGTGTTACTAAACCTCTTAAAAAAGTAGAAATTAACCATTCTCCACATAATACTCCTAACAGGGTAGATCATCAGAAGTGATCAAAATTGTAATCCTTAACCGGCCCCTTCCAATCTCCAGATAGTGAAGTTTTTGTGGGTGTCATCCCCACCGCAGTTTTTACCTTCTAACAGGGGTTTTCTGTGTTACCATATCTTGTGTTATGTGTCATTACATTTAATGAATGCTTCTATGAATGTTTACATGCTTATTCCGTTTATGAATTGATATAATTTACACAAAGATAGAATAGGACAAATGGTTGGTAATACAATGGATTACATAAAGGATTAAGGTTAAAAGAGATAAAAAATTTAGAGGTACTAATTCACCTGTCCCCTCTCAGTACATACTTTGAATTATACAATTGGTATCAGAGCTAGATCTCTTAACTGGAAAAGTTTAAAGACTTGAGAAAAAAGATCATACAATGGAGAAGTGCAAGCTTGACAAAAGTATTGAGAATCAAAAATTAGAGATACAGTTCTTCTATGAACAATATAAAGAAGCTATAATAAAGATGAGAAACTTGTTGGATGAAAGAAATATTATGGCATCTCGTTGTAATGAAAAATACTCTCATGAAGAGGAGATACATGATCTATTTGAGTCTTCAGGATCTACAACTAGCAAAGCATCAGACACATCTGAAGAAAGCATCACAAGTCTGAATGAAATCAATCAACATCTGGCTGGATAAGTGAAATATTTACAAATCAGTAAAGAGAGATAGATGGTAAGAATGATTGATGTCATTAACAATGATAGACAAGATAAGGAAGAAAGAACACTAGCTATTGATGACATGAGGAAGATTACGTAAAAGATACAAGAGAAAGAGTTAGAAATACAAAGAATTACAGAACATCATCATGAGATCACTAATCAGATTATTCTTATGAGTAAAGAGGAAAAAATAATGAACATAGAACTCATTGAAAGAATAGTAGCTATTGGCAAGCTAAGAGAAGAAAATGAAAAGCTGAAACATGAAGTGAGAATTCAGAAACAACATAATGACATGATCAAGAGAGCTGAAGAAAGCACCAAAAGGATGGATGATTTTATGGATGGACAAAGAAGAGTCAACAACAATACCAGACTAGGGTATACCAAGAATGAAGAATAACCATACCAAGTTGATCCAAAGAATGTCTATGCAAATCCAAGAACAAGAAAGAAGTCATGCAATCACTGTGGAAAACCAGGCCACACATCAAATGTATGCAGGAGAAAAATAAAAGGCATTCCTAAATCCACACCCTCATTCATAGGAATTTGTTATAATTGTAACAAGAAAGGACATAAAGAATATGAATGTAAATATGAGGTGAAACAACCAAAGAAGGAAACCTACATGGACAAATATTGTCCTTGCAAAATGCAGGAAGAAGAAAAAGAAAGCATGGAAGCCTAAAGAAAATGAAATTGCCTATGAACCGAGAAGAGCAGGTAACTCATATGTTTGGGATTACAACACATGGGAAAACTGCACAACATGTGGAAGATTTGGTCACATAGCTGAAAACTATATGAGACAATGAATTAGAAAGTCTAGGAGCTAGACTAACCCAAGAATGGAATGTCTACAGTGTTATAAAGTTGGTCATATGAGAAAACATTATAGAGACCGAGTGACAGAAACAAGCACCTTTTCCAATGGAAACATCATTGAAGACATCAAGAAGATGAGAAACAAAATATGGAGGAAAGCTACAAATATTGATAAAGCTAGACTGAGTAATGCAAATGGTGACACCTTATCCAATGGATCTGGTGACATCACCACTCCCACCTAAGTAGAACAAGTAAGTATGGAACTACACTATAACAAGTTATATTTTGCACCAGTTCCATTATACATTGATGAAATTCCAAACTAGCATGATTAAAGAAGCACTATGGTATCACTTGTTACAAATATGAGAATTCAATCTCATCGGTTAATGCTTACCAAAAATCATCAGTGTACATACAAAGCTAAAGTTGTCAATTCTTACCAAGAATCATCGGTTAATGCATAAAGCTAAGTTGCTAAGTTTAAACTGAGATTCATTGGTAATCATGTAAAAAGGACAATGTTGTCTTCACCATATACTGAGATCTATCGGTAAATAGTCAAATGAGTTGACACATGTCCCAAGCATCACGTTCTCACCAAGAATGTGATGAACTATAACTGATTTAATGTTTGAAGATGTTAAGTTTATGATCACAGTGACATAAGAAAGTTAATGCAATACATTAAATCATTTAATGTATTATATTTTCATTATTGTCAACTTGGTATAATCTGTATGGTCATAGACATATTGCTAAAGACTTCAAAGAACCAATGAATCAAAAGCTATGCTATTAGTAATACATATAAGTCAATTATTCACAAAGTGACTATATACACTGAGGGAGTGCACACTAATGGATAGAGTAAAAGAGAAAAGTCACAGTGTTACCTGACGGGAAAATGCATAGCATTACCGACAAGCAAAGTCGTAGTGTTGCCCAACAAGAAAGGCATAGTGTAACCCAACAAACAGAATTACAGTATTTCCCAATGGATGGAGATCCCAAAGACAACTAAAGTCACACTGATAGAACAGTCAGTTATCACCAATGACTAACTGAAGTATTAACCAACAGAACAGAAAGTTCAGAAATGACAAAATTCTTAGCTGTCAAGAGATAAAACTAGCCTTAACTAATACTTATCATTGTTTTAATCAACAAGATAAAGATGGAGATAATTAATGGATTTAAAGCTTCTTTTTCCAGTTGGCAAGAAGATCTCTATGAGATAAAAATGGAGTTTTTATTTAAATCTAATTGGCAACAATTGTGGATCACGCCAAGATCAAGAAAGCCTAGAAACGGTGAATCATGTCTATAAAGAGACAACCTAATTCATTACGAAGGTGGAAAAAGGGGAGTGACAAGAGAATAGATGCTGAAGAGATTTTAAAGGAGAAGAAAGCCTTTATTCAGACCTGATCAATCAAGCCAAGGAAAGAGCTAAAATCTGCAAACGCCGACGAACAGTGACACAACACCACAGAGCAGAACTATGTGGAGAAAAGGTATTGAATTGATAATATTGATTTGAAAGGTAATGCACGTATAATAAATCTGAAAATCAGCAATTCAAGTTGTATATGTGAACAGATCAATTTACTATTTTAGTTTAATCATTGAAGCATCAAGTCTCTTAACCGAGAAAGACTTAAAAGTCTTTTGTAATTGAGATACATCCCAAGGAGTATCAAAAATTTTGATCATACAAAGTAGCATTGGATATGCCCAATACCTATTGACA
>MU227690.1:3151527-3166805 GCA_018584345.1 Thuja plicata | reverse complement strand
CTTTTGTAATTGAGATACATCCCAAGGAGTATCAAAAATTTTGATCATACAAAGTAGCATTGGATATGCCCAATACCTATTGACAGGCCAAGTGAGTGTTTGATCAAGGATGGTAGCATTAGATGCCAAATACTAAGTGACAAACTATCTTTTAAATCCTCTAACAAGGTCACACCTAACAATGTGTTTTTAACCTTTAATAGGGTTTTCTCTTTACCAAGCTCACTTCAGAAGAGTGAAAATTTGGGGTACCGGTCCCAGTGGTTTTCCCCTTAATAGGGTTTTTGCGTTAAAAATCCATGTGTTAATGTGTCTATGAGTCATTACTTTACTGTTTTGGATTTCACTTAAGTAAATCTAGATTGATTGGTATACACTAGTTATTTATTGTGTTTCGGTAAATAGAAGAATGCTTATCGGTAAACATACAGAAGAAGGTTTTACAAAGCATTCTGACAAGTAGAAATGTGTTAAAAGTATTTCAAGGCATTCATCTTGTAGGACTAAAGATAACTAGAGGTATGAATGTGTGGTACTAATTTTGAAGGGTTGATTTAAGGATTAATTTTTGAGGCCACTGATTCACCCCCCCCCCCTTTCAATTATTACTAATAGAATGAAGTGTGTGTGCTACCCGATGAATCCATCTTCAAAAACTAAGAAGTGGGTGAGCATTAATGACATGACTTAGGGAAAAAGTTTATAAATAGTCGACAGAAGAGCTCCTTATTCACAATGCAATTTGAGCGAAGAAGAAGAGAAAAACCAGAGCATGAAGCAACTAGATTATAGAGCGACTCCAACCCTGTTCAAATCACTCAAAAATATTCCCAGAAGTCACAAAGGGTTGAAGTAAGTAACAAAAATCACCGAGAACCTTGTTTTCATTTATAGAAAAAAGCCCTAATTTTTGAAATGATGGAATCAACTTCAAGAACCTCCAAGATCAAGAATGCAAAGAATGAAAAGGTTAATCTAATCAAGAATACCACTTGTGAAGAACCTCATTATAAGATCTATCTCAAGGTTGCTTCACAACCTAAAAATATTGATGCATTCTCCAGTATACTAGATAGGTTTTTACTTGTTGAAGATGTCAGAGCATATATTCACTGCAAGATTGCAGAAATAGGAGACCTAGAAGTTGAGAAAGATTTCAAAAAGCTTTCTAATGATGATGGAACTATCAAAGAAGAACATAAGCACATTAAAGTAAAAGGGCTCACACTTTCCCTACTATTCCCAAAGGAATTCAAGACCAAATGGATTCAGTTAGTACTAATAAGAGTACATGATCAAAAGATATGGTTGGATGAGCCAAAATTGATAACCAAGGATGTTATACATGCTATTATAGGTTATCCCATAATTGATAAAGTAAAGGTACTAAAGCACCCTCCTAAAGATGACATTGAAAATAACACATGAGCATTATGGGATGGAAGAGGATTAAAGGTATCCACCATCAACAATGATGAAATGAAATGTGGAGCATGTGTCTTAGGATACAAGTTCTTTCAGGATAGTAGGATGAACAGTATTGCATCTAGAGCAGTGGATACAACATACAAAATTGTTAAGAAGGGACTGCAGTTGGATCTGTCAGAACTTCTGCTAAGGCAATTAGATGAGAACGTGAAGACAATAAGGACTGCAAAGTCTAACTCATGTAATTTTGGTTCACTCATTATGTACATATTTTTCTAGTTTCAAGAATTCTTTGCATCTATCGACAATGTCAAATGGGACACTACCTGACCAGTGACCACATAGATTAGCAAGTTCATCAAATCACTAGGAGACAATTTTGAATTAGTCATGGATGAATACTTTGCTAGATTCAAAGAAAGAATGTAGAACAGAGTGAGGATTCTAGAGGAATTAGTAGAAAAGTACAAGACTAAAATATGTTTTATGGTAGACACTAACTACACCTATATCAAGCCAATTGTACCAAGGACAGCATGGCTGGCACCACTTGACTATGAGGTTAACATAGATCATGCAACAAATGCTATTGAAGTATTAATAAATGAACCATTAGATAAATCACAACCTAAGTTTAGAACTTATGAGGAATCTGAGGAAAGGATACAACTAGCTTAGTTGTGGAAAAAGATTGACAGGAAGAAAGATAAAATGGTCAAGACTTTGAAGAAATATTTTACAGTGAATGAAGAGGAAACAAAATAGATAGAAGAAACTGAGGGTCAGTCACCCATCGGTGAAGCTGAGAAGGAGAGTGACTCAGAATCCATAAAGTCTAATACACCACCACCACCAGAAGAAAAGAAACCTAGGACTACTATTTCATATAGGACTAGGAGTCAGAAAAAAAAGGATGCAAATCCTTCACCGATCAAGAAAGGTCAAGTGAGGACCTATAAAAGAAAGCCTCAAATAGGAAAAAAGGGCCCAACAAAAAGAAGAAATTTCCTTAGAACTAAGAAAGACATATAAGACATAGAGCAGGATGAACAATATGTACAAGCTGATAAGAGAAAAAATACTGACATAATTTATGAGGTATGTGAATCTATCATTAAGAGGGTTACATTAAATGATCGCAAGATTAAAAACTGGCTAACTCTGGACACTGAGGACTAGAATAAGATAGAAGAGGCAATTATCACAATGATGTGTGCATTCAAATATGTTCCAATACAATTTGTAGATAAAATACCAAAATAACTTATGAATAGATTGTCGGCAAGGTGGACATTTGCATTACATTATGAGAAATAGATAAGCAAAAGAGCCCTAGTTTTTGTCATGCCACCTAAATCTAAAATGGAGAAGATTGAAGAAATGATGAAGAAACACTACAAAAGGTTCTCACCAAAGTTAAGAGCCTACCAAGTGCTTCAAGGACATCTAATTGAGCTAGACAGGAAGAGTGAGGCTGAATGGAGAAAGATACTTGATATACCTAAAACTGATACAATTCTCAAGCCACAAATAGCTCTTACCAACAAGAAACAAAATAAAGATGATCAGGATAAACAGAGCCCTGTACATATTCTTATTACTGATGAGGATATTAATGAAGAATAGTTGAACACAAAATCCAAAAGGATATGGACATTGCAGATGAAACATGGCCCGATAATACTATCATTGATGTTACCGGAGTAGATCCTGTAGATGAAGTACAGAAAGATGAAGATGTCACTATTGTCCAAAACCAAACTGACAAATAGGACACAGTAATAGATAATGCTCAACTAGATACACCAAGTCAAATCCCATTATTGATACAAGATATCAATATTATCTCTGAGAAGGAGAAATCACCTGACAAGGATGCAAGCATACCCAAAGATAAGGGGAATGAAGAAAAGAAGGAGACAACCGATGAAAAGAAAGTCATTGGTGGAGAAAAAAATGTTACAAATACATATCACACACAAAATGATGGAGATCACACAAAAAATGATGCACAAGTGACATATACAGATGAAGTGAAAAAAGAGAAAGGTGAACAAGATAAGCTAGTTGATACCACTCCTAAGGATACCAAAGGAGATCCTGCAGATACATTGAAGGTTGATGAGGAGACATCCACACACAACTAAAAGGAAAACCATGAGCAGAAATAAAAAGGTACAACACCACTGAATCGTTTATCTAGTACATCAGACCAAGCAGAAAAACTTTCTTTGGTACTGTATACAGGTGCATCTCACAAGAAGAAGAAGAAGAAAACCAAGAAGAGAAAGTTAGAAGTTACACTTGACGAAATCATTGAAATATCCAAGTGTGATCCAACTACTTTGGATTATGAATCTCTCCAAGAATACAGAGAAATTTGTGAAAGAAACAATTTACAAGAAAAGCTTAGAAAAGAGCATAGGGACTCTCTAGTGCTGGAAAATACAAGAGATATCTTACACCAGATAGTTCCTGACATTGATGTTGATCACAATGCCCCCACTCTAGATCAGCTCACCATTCTAACCGAAGCCCTTACAACTCAAAATGTGGATGCAAAAAAACCCATTGAAGAACGAGCAGAGCAAAATTACCAATACAAATTGACCGAGAAGATCAGCCAAGAAGTGGCATAAAATAAGGTAAAGCTTTCTAAATTAGCAAATGTTAGACCCTATCATTTTAGAAGCATTAGCCTTAATTCAGAAGTTGTGCATCTTAGAGAAATTCACTAGGGAAATTAGTGATACTATAGCAAAGATAGATTTTGATCTAAATGCAAGTGCACATGGTTTAACCACAAATGACAATGCAATCAAAATGCATTATGACAAGATTATAGAAATCAAAAGGTTGAGACAAGAAATTTGGGAAGTAGAATCATAGTTTAGAGATGAGGTTACTGAGCTATAGGCTCAACTATTTCCAAACCTAACACTTTTTCATCAACACATGATTTTGGCAAGACAACTAATTGCCACCCCTGAGATGTCTGTAGTAGACAACATCTATGATATGCATGTCAGAATTACACTAGAGCACATGGGTCTTAAGCACCTAAAGGAGAAATGGTAGAAAATGATGAAGGATATGAAGACTTCTCATTCCTATATTTTTGATAAGTTGTAAGTATACACCTTTGCCCTTACTATCAAAAAAAGGGAAAATGATATGTACAATACATATAGAGAAAAAAGGGGGAAAGTGATGATATGTACAGTAGTAAAGGGAGAATGACATGAAGATAAGGTGAAAAAGGAGTATAGTATAAAGTAAATTGTACATCTATATACATATACTATACAAACATATACATAGGGGGAGTCATAAATGGCAAAGTAAACACATGGTGTACGTACTACACAATTTAGTATTTTGCACATATCAGTTTTTGATACTAATGTCAAAGGGGGAGATTGAAGACATTAATTTTTCCATTAGTATGCAAAGGGAAACTAGTTTATGAACCATCGATTACACTTACACCGAAAGACAGGTTTCAGTACAAACTAAAAGTGTTAAGTTCAAGAGAAACCTGACAACATAGTTTAACAGTGCAAAACAAAAATGTTGAAGAGGAAACCGATAGAGGAACTTGATGAGAAGATTACACTATAAATTGAAAGAGAAGAAGATAAGAGGAACCTGATAGAGAAAGGGAACCCAATGTAAAGTTCAACAAAGGAACACCAAAAAACTAACAACAGAGAAACCCAAGCATCAGACAATGAAAGTTAGATAAATCTTGAGAAAAGTGGATCTAACTTCCACGTCAGATAAAATACTTAGTTTTATATTTAAAGTTTTGATTTGATTTAAAACCATTTTTTGAGGGATAAGAAAGATAATTTTAGTTGTTTTAATTAGTCTAATTGATTGAAAACATGCAAACTAGGAGATCAAGGTCAAGTTGTAAACCTTCAATCGGAGAGTTATCTTTGTAATATGTGAAACTAAAATAGGTAAATCTATTGTATAAATAGATGTGTAATCATTCATTTAAAAAAGGATGTGAGGATGATAGTAACTAAGGAGCACATCTATGGATCAGACTAAGAGTTTCAAGCAAGAATAGAAAAAGATGAATTAGATTATCAAGAACCAGATTCATGGCTACCGAGCAATAGATGTATTAATCAATAACATTAGGTGATACTTTGTACATGTGAGTTTAATGGATCTATAATCAGAAATTGACTATTGCATACACTTATTTCAATGATTATTTTTGTCTACATTCTAACAAGTGTAGCAAATAGAAGAAATCCTTTCAAGAAAGGTGGATTTAACAATCCTTTGTAAATCTCTTAACCGAGTGCACACTAAACAGTGTTGCTAAAGCTCTTAACATAGTAGACCTTAACTAGTCTCCACATAATACTCCTAATAGGGTAGATCATCATAAGTGATCAAAATTGTAAGCCTTAACCAGCCCCTTCCAATCTGCAGATAGTGAAGTTTCTGTGGGTGCCATCCCCACCATAGCTTTTACATTCTAACAGGATTTTTTTGCGTTACCATATCTTGTGTTATGTGTCATTACATTTCACAAATGCTTCTATGAATGTTTACATGCTTATTCAGTTTATGAATTGATATAACTTACACAAAGATAGGATAGGACAGACGGTTGGTATTACAATGGATTACATAAAGGATTAAGGTTAAAAGAGATAAAAGTTTTAGAGGTACTAATTCACCCCTCCCCTCTAAGTACATACTTCACATTATTTCCAACAATCCCTATGTTTCCAATGCATATCAGAATGTAGTTGACTTTCAATAAGATATTGCTGAAATAATTTTCCCATCCTCCAAATGCATTATCCTCCTTTGCTTTTTCACATAGTCCTCTTGGATATGCATCACCTTCTAGAATGTTTTGCAACAATAGTTTGTTTGCCTCTTGGTATGCTTTTTCATTTCCTCTAATATTTATATTATACAGTACCTCTTGGTTGAATAAGTTTTCCTGAGAATCATGATCTGTTCTATCAATTGAATCAATATTTTCATAAATAGTTTCTGCTATAATTTCATTCTCTTCTTGTACGGTATGCAGTTTCTTCTCACGGAACAAATTAGAAAGTAATTCATATCTAGAAAAATCATTATTATGATTGTCATACATATCATACCCAGGAAAATATTCAATATTATCAATCAACATATGATCTTTCCTAGGTATTTTATCTCTTTGAAACTTATTCTTTGTTCCATCAAAAACTATCTGAACCTGTTCACCTTGATAATTAGAAAAAGGAATGTGACCATATTTCTGAATATACCTTTGATACTCCTTATCTCAAAAATCTGAAATTTCTTCCATACTGAGAGAGGATTCTTCCTCATTGTCTTTTTCATTACTTGTATTATTAAACTCATATAAGAACCATTGTTCAAATTCTTCCCAAGATGAAATACTCTTTTCAGGTAGTGATTCATAAGCATTTATTGTGTATTATTAAAGGATCTAGCAAATGGTCTCATGAAATCACTCTTTGTATCAATATCATACTTGTAAAGGAGCGTATAAAAATAATCCAAATGATCAATAGCTGATTCACCATAATCTCCATAAAAATAATACACTTTCTTTGAAAGTTTTAAAAATACCTGATCACCTCTATATTGAAACCTTCTTATATCTAAAGGCTTAAAGTTTATTGAAATAAAAATGTTTCTAAAGAACCTTTTAAGCATCATGTAATAAATTTTATATCACTAACAATGAAATGAAGTTTCATCTCCTTTCTAGATGTTCTCCCTCAATGGAGTCATTAACCAAAATATTTCAATAAATGGAGTCACCACCTTCTCATCAGAAGGAAAAACATAAAATTATATTGACTCCTTACCTCCCAATGGAATCCCATCCTAAAAAAACTTGTATAGAGTCACCACCTCAAATGTCTTAAGGACAATTCTTTCTTGCTTCAAACCTAAATCTGAAAGCTTTCAAAACGTCAACCAGAAATTATTCAATTTCTTTAAAACAAATCCCCATCAGAGTCACCAATCTATTGGTGCCCAAATCAATAGATTGGATTTCCTATGGATTCTTCCTATCCAATGATGAGAAACCCAAGTGATTTTCTAATAAACAAGGTTTCAACCTGATCTAAGTTTCAACCTTCTGAAATTTTGGCTCTGCAGAACCAAGGCTGGTAGGCCTATACCCTAGACTTATCTACCAAATCATTAGGGATTTTTAAAGAAGATAATATGTGTTCCAAACTCCTTTCTCTCAAAGTATGGCAAAGTACTATTGAGATCCTCAAACTAAGAGATACACCCAATCTCCCATCTACAAACGATTCAATAAATAAATGGAATATAGTAGATGGATATAGTATCTCAAAACTTTAAAAATGAAACTATGACCAAAATCCAATGAAAAAGAAAGACCAGTGCTTTAATCAACTATGGGCAATAGAGTCACTATAATTCCAATCTTATGTTCAACCTTAGAGACAAATTTTCAAGAACACTTATCACTTCAAAGGTGTTATGGAATGTACATGCAACTTGGAAACAAATTCAAAGATATTTCAAATGAGTAATACTTCTCAGATGAAAGACCAATTGAATGATGCCTCAATCAATAGAATTTAATCAAGAAAAATGAAAAAACCAATTGAAATATATACTATGAATCAAATCAGGAAGCATACACATCAAACTATCACTTTGAATAATTTCTATTGGTTTATCCAAGGGAATAATTGTAAAATGATTAATGAAAGAATTGCACATATGAAGAAAAATGACTTATCTTTATTGATTATGGAAAATAGTACAATAGAGTTCACATTTGTAGTTATCAATCCATCTCACTATAGTAATATAAAATCTTATTGTGTCCTATTGTGTCTCCTTTATCTATGTAGATCTTGGTATCCATATAAATATGAAACTCAAAGGATGTAGACAAGCTTTAGATCAACATGATGCTTCCTAAAAGATACCTAACCTAAGATCAATAACAGAATGTTTAATTACAATATGGGATAACCAATTATCCTTATTAAATAACAGTTATCGACCAATTAAATCTCATAAAAACTTAACAAGTCTTCCTTATAATGTTTGTGAGGATAATTTAATCACTGGGTTTGTATTATAATGATAATCCAATCGTATATCCATCCATAGTTGCATTCATAATCTCTGCATGGCATCAGATATTATTGTTGATACATCAATAACCCAATGTAGTGTGATAGTATTGTTGATATTGTCGACTTTGAAACCATATCGATCATCTCTAACATATCCTTCATTTGGTACTGATGATTCTGAATCAATGGTTTTGGGCATGTAGATCACATATGTATATTTGTGCATGGTCTCTGGAATCAATTTATTCATCTTCCATCGACTCCAACCATGGTGTTTATTATTCCTTTACAACCTCTTTTCATCATGTTTGCATATGACCATTCATATCAACGTCAATAAATCTGGATCATCCAATTATATCATGTTTGCCACCTTTGTAATCTACATGGAAAGTCAAATAGTCAAATATAAAATAAACCCTAAGTATATTCAAAGGTCTAGTATTTAAAATTCCATGTAGTAAATCAGTTTTAATATTGTTGCTAAGGTCTTTTTTCATTTTCCATTACCACCACGTGTTGCATCCTGCACTTTCACATAGTGATTAATGTCTGGTCATCTCTCCATTGCTCCATCACGTAGAGCTATAGATCTTGTATCCTAAGGTCGTAGATCACCTTTATCCACAATATTAAGTCACAACTATTGATTTAAAGCACGAGGTTAAAGATATCACTTAAGTAATCTGGTCTTTTCTTTTCTTTTCATGGTTCAGTGTTACCCAGTTATTATGTCCTGCCAATCAAATGCCAGCATCTGCGTCCATGTCATTCCATCTGTACACCCTGGCAGGCCTGGGACACATGTCACTTATTTCTCCATCACGTGATGTCTAAAAGGTGAGAAACGTGAGATAGCGCCGTCACACAGATCCATTGGATTAGATATTGATATGACTAGATGTGACTTGAGGTAGCTTTAGTTAAAATTAGTTTGTAGGACACACGAAAATCAATTTGTGGTGCCAAATCAAGTAAAAGAATCATTGTGTACACGTTGGATGTAAATTATTCAAATGTCGATGACTTATTATGACTGTTTCTATTATCATGGGGTCAAAACCATAATACTTCACCACTCTGCGATGGATAGAAGATCATTACTGCTTGTTTCTTCATTGCATCACCATGCTATAGGTAAATAGAGGATAGGTGTTCGATCATATGGTTGCATAAATTTATTTGAACCATTGTATTTCAACCTCAACCTTGCTAGTGTTTTAAACTACATCAAAGAGGAAATAGGAAGAAATCAATGGTATACAAGGATAAATTATTAGAAATATAGATTAAAAATGATATAGCATTAATAAAACATATTAGAAATATAAGAAAGAAGCATAATGTATAAAAAAATGGCTATAGAAGATGAATGAGTAGATGCAAAAAGATACTTCCCTGACTGATTATGTGTACAGATTATTTTGCAAATATGGGTTCCACATAAATGCATGAAATTGAACTAGATTATATTGATGAAATGAACTAGATTATTGCTAGAATGAAATTTCCATTAGTTCTATGATAAAATTCACTATGCACCTATATGAAATGAGCTAGAAAGGCTGCATTATATTGATTTTTCCTTGGAGTGAAAAGGCTTTAAATTCAAATTTGAATTTGATGGTTGAGATGCATCCATGAGGGATGGCTAAGATGGAAGCTTGGTTGATCCATGTGATTACCTCTTATTGGTTAGAGGTTTGAATTTTGAGGCAAGTTGAAGGAATATTAATGTTTTGAATTAATTAATTCCTTTTAATTAATTTCCTTAGCCATGTATTTTAAATTTTGATTTAATTTACAAAGGTTAATTAAAGAATTAATTCCTCTTGTTGAGTGATCTAAGATTAGGATTTTTGATGAATTATATATTTAAACTGATCTAGTTTAATTATATAATTGTGATTAGATTTGAGTTGACAGTCTTGGTTAGGACCTAGGGGACCTGATTCTAGATTAGGGCTTTTGAGTTCATCTGACCATTTTTAGGTGATTATATTTACCCCTCTTTGAATTGACATGTGATCAACATGTTGATTAAAAGAAAATCTGGTGTTTACTTGTGATGGAATATCTGAATATGAAGTGATGCAACTATTCTTGATTAGAAATTGACTCTTAACTTGATTGGACAAAAAGTGATTAAAGCCATTGGAGGTTCTTGATTGCTTAATGAGACCAATGTGATGAACGGGGAATCTGGTGCAGGAGCACCCCCAAATCCATCTATTCAGAGAAAACCATTGGATGAAAAATAAGAGGGTTAAGTCATTTATTGGATCTAGGATCCAAGGTTTTCAACAAGTCCTACTTGTGAGACAAGGGGACACTAGGAGTTATTATAAGCCTAGTTGTCTACCTTAGTCCTTTTGGACAATTTTTGGGTAGGATGGGTTAGAATAATATAGGATTCTTAAAGAAGGTTCAAAATGTTCAAATAACCTCTTTAAGGTCTTTAGTGGAGTCTTGGAGTCAAACTTTGCAAGGATTGACACATTTGACAACTTTTGTCAAAAGTTGTCAATGTTGTCATTATGCATAATGCAACTTTTATTGAAATGATGCAACTTTTGAAATCCAACATTCACAACCACCTTTTTGGTTGGAACTATTTGGAAAATGCATTAGAAGGTTGAAAAAACTTACTCCAAAGTTGTTTGTAACCTATTGTGCAATTTCATCTTTCTCATCAATAAAACCAACTATTTTCTTTGTAATTTGGACTATATTCTATGTTGAATGGATCTGTATGTACTCCAATGAATCACTAAAGGGAACCAAAAGTTATCCTAGTGTCTTACTTGAAGGTTTCAATTGGTTTTAAGTCTTCAAGTGGAAAGGAATGGAATTTATTGTGTTTTGATTTATCACCTTTGTAGAACCCTTCAAAATTTATTGTGTTTTGAACCTTTGTAGAAATTTATTGTGTTGTGACCTTTGTGTGACTATTTGATATATTTTGGGGCTCTGCTCCAAGTGTTATTAGAGAAACTAGTATATCTTTGGAGGAAGACAAGTTATAGACATGTCAAAATGAGGAGAAGATAGTGAACTACCAAACAGAATGACAAATGCAAAACTACTGAGAGTAGTGAAAGAACATGAAGAAGAAAGGAAGTGGATGAGGCATGTGTGTGTAAGAAAATACACCTTCATGAAATTAACATTGAAAGAAACAATTCTATGGAAAGATAAAACAAGTTAATCTAAGAATTGAAGCTAAATCTATATCATCTCATGGTTCTCTATCCAAGCTTTGTTAAGAGAGCTCTCAGGCTTAATCTCTCTCAAGGACAATCCTAGAACAAGATATGTATGAAAATGAATGCTCAAATCTAGCTAGAATGCTCAAAATGCTCAAAAATGCTCCAAGATTATGTGAGAAAATAACAAATTCTCCTAAACATAATATGCTAAATGTAATGCAAATGCTAAAATTCTCTCAAAAATCTCTCAAATGCTCCTCATATGCCTATACTAAGGATGATTTTGCTCTTGAATTCTTGGATCCCAAACACAAAGGAAATGGCTTGATTTATAGCATTTTCCCAAGGGTAGGGGGTAGAGTGAGTTGATCATGATCAAATTTTGGTTAAGTCAAAATCTTTGAGGTGTTCTCAGATGGAGGGAAGGCTAGTTGGTTGTCTCAAAGAAATTAGGAATTAAATAAATCAATCATTTAATTAATTTAGCCATGGAAGGGTGATTGGGTTGGATTTAATACTTTTGATTTGAACTATACAATTGAAAAATCAATTGCATAATTTGATTAATCCCTTTACGCTTGAATTTAATTATTTGATTTCATGATTATTTGATCTTTTAATTTGATTTGATTTTTGTCTTCTTGATTTGATAAATGTCCATTTGATTTGATCCATTTTTTTTGCATTGAGATGAGATTTTAAGGCATTTGGCTGAGATTTATAGTTTGGAATACTTGAGATACACCTAGTCAATTTTAGGTGTCTAAAAATTCCCCTCTTTGAATTGATGTGCAAAGCACATTGATTCAGAGAAAGCTTGATTGTCTAAATCATTGATTCGATGCTAATGAGCTAATTGATTGATATGAAAACATGATATGAAACTCTGATATGAAACTCTGATATGGAATTCTGATATGAAACCCTGATATGAAACTCTGATATGCAACTTTGATATGATGCTCTGATATGAAACCATGATATGATGCTCTGATATGAAACCCTGATGCTCTGATATGAAACCCTGATATGAAATTCTGATATGATACTCTGATATGAAATCCTGATATGATGCTTTGATATGATGCTCTGATAAAGTTTGAAATTTTAATGCCCCAAAATTGATACAAGATAGATGCATAATCCCAGTTGGATGATATGATGATGCTCCCTCAGAAATGAAATCATATTGATCTTAGATGTACAGATTTTGATGAATATTTCTGATAAGAGAGATCCAAGATGATTGCACTTCTGATAAACAATGATGTTGATCCAAGCAACAAAACATGCCCCAGTGTGAAGAGAATTTGATGATAATAGCTATGATTGATAAAATGTTGTTGATGTTTGAGATAAGGTGATGATGATCAGATATCACTTGATGTCAGTCAGAATCACTTGGTTGATGTTGTATTGATGTCAATCGGATAAGTAGGTTGATGGATTGATTGGATAAACTGATAATTCACTCTCAACATCTAGAGAGATGAATAAATGGATTGATTGGATAAACTAATAATTCACTCTCAAGATCTAGTGAGATGAAAAAATGGATGGAATTTCCTTCCTCAAGATCTAGAGTTAAGAAATTTGATGTGCTCAAAATGAGCAAATGGATGATAGGATAAACGATTGATGTTAGATGATCAATTGGATGATTCGACGGATTGATATTCAATTGGATTGGATTGGATGGGAAGATTGATGGTGGGAGGCTAATAGATAGGGTCATTTGATATGAATCAGGTGTAGATATAGGTATAGGGGATAAACAAAGTTAGGTTGCCCCTAGTTGATCAGATGGTGAGATTTCCCCTAGGTGAGTAGATGTATATTGATGATATCCTTGATGTAGCATGTGATCAATTTGATGGATCAGATATTTGAGGACATTGATTAGGACTTTGATGATGTAACAATGATTAACTTCCACCCCCCTTGATTAAGGAAAATACCATAAACATGCAATTAATCTAACATGAATGCAATGCAATGCAACTAATTGTCCTTGAGGTTTGTGAAAGAAATGCAAACAAAGATATATTTTCATCATTGAGCATTGTGGAACTTAGTAGTCGATACAATCCTTACTGGTGCCACTACGACCATAAGAATATGAATATGGCTTTCCCTCGTGTGGTAACCTCATTTAAAGAACCTAGTACAACCCTCACTAGTTGAATGACAAACTATGGGAGTATGAATACCGGTTTCATTGGATTCAATGTTGCAAGTGGAGGTTGGTATTAAGATATGGAAGATTTAAATAGCCAAGGTATCCTTTTGTGGGAACAAACAAAGGTTAAACCTCCTTCCTATATGAATGTCCTTGATGGTTCTTTGATGACCATGTCTTTAGATGAATTCACACAAGTTAAAGAATCTTCCTCAAAATAGTCACTCAGAAGCTCAAGAAAACATCATGTCTCTTATCATTGCCAATCTAGTCAAAACATCATTGATTAGCTAAAAAGAACATGACTCAAAAAATCCAAGTGTTTGTGAAATGTATCAAGATTTTCAAATAAGAATTCTAGACAATCTGATCATTTAGGGTGTCAATTTTTAATCCTGATAAAATAAGTCAATGAAACTCAAGGAGCATGTTATGTGATCAAACTCTTTAGGGTTGAACAAAGATATTCATCAAAGGTTCCAAAATGTCTCTCTGAATCTGAAAATCTGCTTCTGATGTATGACTAAAATGTTGCACTATTGAATCCGTTTGGTACCAAAATCCATGATGTTTGCCCCCAAGTAAAAATGAGACCGTATAAATCTTGGGCAAATGCAACCGAGTATGTGACAATGCAACTAAAAGACTTTATGCAAGATTTTTGGATTTTTAGATTTTTTTAATGTTTTTGGATTTTTAGAGATATTTTATTTTTTTTAGAATTTTTAGAATTTACCATCTCTCAAACAAGATCACATTGGTTTGTCCCCAATGTCTAGCAAGGTATAGGACATGAAAGATGTATTTGGAAGCTGATGGATTAGAGATGGAAAGTCCATGATGGATGAAGCATGCGAATGTGACCCATAGGACCATCTCCTCAAGATTACCCAAGCTAAGGAAAAAGGATATAGCAATGCTAAACATGTTTTTGGATTAGCAATGGAAGCCAATGATGCAGTTCTAGATAGCATATAGGATAATGAACTGATGTCATGAAAGTGAGTGATCCAAAAGAGTGGACATGTCAAGAAGATTTTGATAACAAATTTTTTTTACTTTATATCCTTCATTTTCAATCAAGACCAATGGATCAATTTGGGTAAGATGTGGATAATATAGCACGATCAAGATAAAGGGTATTGGAGGCTATGAGGGGATGATTTTGGGATTATGGAAAGACTGGTTAGGAATAATGAAGGTGGATTGGTGAGAAGCAAGATCATGATAGGGTAGCATGGATGCAACAAGTGAATAAGCTGATGGAAAGGATAATGGTGTCAAGATACTTGACGCTCATGGATATGTTCAACCTTGTCAAGACCAAAGGTAAAAGAG
>MU227690.1:3114034-3149734 GCA_018584345.1 Thuja plicata | reverse complement strand
GGATAAGGTAGATGCTTGGATATGCATGGGGAATGTTTGGAAGAATGATGGATAATCCTTTTGAATAGGCATTGAAGCACATGGAATCTTAGGGTCTATGATCTTTGAAGCATGGAAATGATTTGCATAAAGATATAAATTAGCTTGGGTTTCTTTTAGCGGTAGCCCTTGAGGGTAGACATAGTCAATGTGAAAAGTATCATCATTAGGCTTTCTCTTTGGCGGAGGAATTTTGGATAGTTTTGAAGTTTTGTGAGATGGACGAAGGATGAAAGGAGTAAAGGCTATGGGAGAAACCTTGCTAGGTAGAGGTTTTTGGTTTAAATCTTGCTTGAGAGTGACATCTTTATCTCCATTCTCTTTATCAAAAATACGGTGGTCATGCAATTTCCCTTGATCCAAGATAGGTTTGTGGCACTTAAATGTTTAATTTTGTAAAGAAGATGAAGATACAGATGGCCCATCATCATAAAGTAAAGGAAAAATTGATCTTAACGATGGCTTGTTATATGATGTATCCTTTTGTTTTTCCTCATTCTTCCTTAAGGTTGATATGTCATCATTATGAGGAAGGGTTTCTCCTAATTGAGCAAAATATGCTTCTTTATCCTTCATCAAAATTTGTTCCATGATTTCAAGGAATACGAGATCTTGGGGTACCTCCAATATTGCATCGTCAGTTACTTCGTTGTATAGAGTCCTATGGAGATTTTGATCTTGATTTTGATAATTATTCTCCACCATAGGATTGATTCGTTTCTCAAATAGATTCATCATTATGAATGGTTGAAGGAATATGATCTATTTGTTGCACTCGATAGAAATAAATCCAAAAAGGGTATCCAAATATGACCTCAAAATCTTTCCAAACCCTTAGGAAATGCCCCATGTTTGCCCTTCTTTGTTTTTGGGCGGCACTTGCCTGTGTGTAGGCAGCCTTTAAATGTTGGTAAGCAGTTACTGAAATTACTCTATGTGGCACTTTGCAGTTTGTAGGCGGCATAGAATTGTTTGTAGGTGGCCCAGAATTGTTTTTAGGTGGCACAAAATTGTTTGTAGGTGGCCCACAATTGTTTTTGGGTGACCCAAAATTGTTTATAGGCGGCTCTTTGCTGATCAAAGTTGAAATTTTTAATTTTTTTGGATTTTAAAAGTTTAAAGGTTTTTGATCAGACCTATTAAAGAATATTCTTGCATGAAAATGAAGTACAAACTCAACACACACATCAAATTTGCACCATATCCCTAAAACAACACTAAAAGTGTATGTTCTTAGATGTTTTTATGGGTTTGCACAAGAATTTCTTCCAAACAATCTACCTTAGAGTCAATAAATTTGTCTTTTAACAATGGCTCTAAAGGTAGTTTTGCTACTTTATCAAGGTCTCAAATTATTCTGGTCTAAATCTTAACAAGATCCTTTACCCCCTTGCAGGCTTCCCACACACACAAAAGTATGATTTTGCGCAATCCCGAAGGACCACTAGAGGAAGTGAGGATGGATTGCACAAGTTTTAGTCACTTTCTTATTAAGGAAAAGTGCATTTATTTATAGTGGGTCAGATGACATCATGGAAAAAGAAAATATCTCCCACTTTGGGTCATTCCCTCTCACCGTCCCTGTAAGGCAAATCTTGGGAGGCAGGCCCTTTAAAGCTCTATTTAGCTAGCATGTACATGGAAAGCAAGAATTGAACTTAGTCCAACAAGTTTGGGAATTTGATTCACTCAAAGAGTGAAGAGCATATCCCTATTGTTTTCCTTTGTTCCAAACACCTCAAGTATATTTGTTCATTTTCAACCTCTTGACAAGGAGGTTCTTAGAAATGAAGTGTGTGGTTCAATTAACCCTCCCTTTCTTTCTATCACCCAAACTTGACACTTTTGGCTTTTTGATCAACTTTGAAAAGTTGAGAGCATATACCTAATGTCTCATTTGAATGGGAAATAGTAGGGTGTCCCTAATTATGCTAGATTCAAAGAATTTGCCACAAGTTAAGTAATGCAAGCTTGATTAGATAAATACCTGATTTTTTGAAGCTAGCAAGGCTAGGCGCATTTTTGAGTGATTTGGCTTATTTCCACTCACCTAGTGGTGATCATTCCCACTCCGGTTCCTCCAACAAGTTAGTCAACACAAATAGATAAAGTGAAGAAAACTTGGAAATCTAAAATGACAAATTCCCTCCTAAAGGCTCTTTTAGTGAAATTTTATCAAATCAAAGCTTTAAAGAACTAGGCATGAAAATCAATTAAAGAGTGGGAAATTTTTCTTTGTAAGCAAAAAAAACTTTAATATAGTGATCATATAAGTGTTCCTTCTCAAATAAAACTCTTTAAGAGATTAGTTGCATGTGTTTGTTTGTCATTTTTAACCTCAATTCTCACCTCTTTGCTAAGCCTTGTAAACCATTTCTCTAGTTTCTGCACCTTCGAGTGATTTTTCATTTGCGAAACAGAAAAACACAGAGTCAAATCAGTGAACAAATCATTAAAAACTTGATTTAAAGTAGACACATTTACACAGCATTTAACAGCTAAAAGGCGACATTTAAATGCTGCTACACATAAATAGAAACTTTCTCAGTGGCTTTTAAATCCTACTAAGCAGCTTAAAACAATCCACAGGCAGCTAAATAAAAGTTACAAGCGGCACAAAAAGTGTAAAATGCGGCCGAATGTTGCTGAAACATGGCTCTTGAAAGTTCACAGGTGGCACACATTATCTAATAGGCGGCTCACTTTATCTAGCAAGTGGCACACTTTATCTAGCAGGCGGCCTAAGAATGAAAGACAGAGAATAGAAGAAAAATCCTTAGGCGGCTCTTAAATATTTGTACACGGCTCTTAAAGCTTTGTATGTGGCTCTTAAATCTTTGTACATGGCTCTTAAATCTTTGTACGTGGCTCTTAAAAATTCGTACGTGGCCCTTAAATCTTCGTACGTGGCTCTTCACCTGATTTCTACAAAATAACAAGAAAAATGATCTGAAACACACAAAATTTTAAGAGAAAAAATGTTATAAATGAGGCTTAAAGCCCCACGATGGGCGCCATTATGTGTGTAAGAAAATACACCTTCATGAAATTAATATTGAAAGAAACAATTATATGGAAAGATAAAACAAGTTAATCTAAGAATTGAAGCTAAATCTATATCATCTCATGGTTCTCTATCCAAGCTTTGTTAAGAGAGCTCTCAGGCTTAATCTCTCTCAAGGACAATCCTAGAATGAGATATGTATGAAAATGAATGCTCAAATCTAGCTAGAATGCTCAAAATGCTCAAAAATGCTCCAAGATTATGTGAGAAAATAAAAAATGCTCCTAAACATGATATGCTAAATGTAATGCAAATGCTAAAATTCTCTCAAAAAGCTCTCAAATGCTTCTCATATGCCTATAGTAAGGATGCTTTTTCTCTTGAATTATTGGATCCCAAACACAAAGGAAATGGCTTGATTTATAGCATTTTCCCAAGGGTAGGGGGTAGAGTGAGTTGATCATGATCAAAGTTTGGTTAAGTCAAAAGCTTTGAGGTGTTCTCAAATGGAGGGAAAGCTGGTTAAGTCATAACTCAATCATTTAATTAATTTAGCCATGGAAGGGTGATTGGGATGGATTTAATCTTTTTGATTTGAACTATACAATTGAAAAATCAATTGCATAATTTGATTAATCCCTTTAGGCTTGAATTTAATTATTTGATCTTTTAATTTGATTTGATTTTTGTCTTCTTGATTTGATAAATGTCCATTTGATTTGATCCATTTGTTTTGCATTGAGATGAGATTTTAAGGCATTTGGCTAAGATTTATAGTTTGGAATGCTTGAGATACACTTGGTCAATTTTAGGTGTCTACAACATGAAATGGGGAAGCTTAAGAAAAATATCAAAAAAGGGATTAGTGGAAACTCTAGAGTTGAAGAGGAGGGCAGTGATGAAGAAATCCCTTGGCAGGAGGAAGAAGAAGAGATCCCTGCAGACTAGAGGCTACTTATGAAGACTTTGACATCCATGGAGAGAAGGACCATGGATAGTAAGCTTGATCTGCATGTCTATAGTGGGAAGATGGATCCATTGGAATTCATGGATTGGATTGATGCACTCACTAGTTTCTTTGAATCTAAGGAGATACCAGAGCATCAAAAGGTGAAAGTAGAACAGTCCAAGTTGAAGGGATCGACCCTAACTTGGTGGAACTTCACTCAAATAGAGAGGGTGAAGATGGATAAGAATATAGTAGGCACATGGAAGAATATGGTGGCCTTCGTGAAGGAGGCTTATGTGCCAGAAGACTATGAAGTTCAATTTCATAAGAAAAGACAAGGTCTAAGACAAAAGGAGATGGACATCTAAAGATACACATAAGAGTTTCATAGAATTTCTATGAAGTCTAAGATAGTGGAACCAAAAAGTGTTAAACTTACAAGATATATGAAAGGACTAAGAATAAACATTCAAGATGAGTTAAGTTTATGTTCTTCAAATGTCCAAAAATTCTATCAACTAGCTTTGAAAGTTGAAGATAAAATCAAAAGGAAGCAAGAACAAGGTGGGAGCGGAAGAGCCCAGAGAGATTTCAAAAATAGAGGAAAAGGAACAAATAGTGGGAGAGGAAAAATCCCTAGAAACTTTGGGGAAACTAGTCAAGAGAACACTTTTGGAGAAAGTAGTTCTAGAGGCTCCTATAGAGGGAGAAGAGGAGATTCAAGGGGAAGGTTTGGAGGGAGGAATTTAGGACCTCCAAGATGTTACAGATGTAACCAATGAGGGACCCTAGCTACTTGGGAGTCCTTGGAAATATGATGTAGAGGCTCACCATGATGGAAGGTTGAACACCCATACTATCAACTACAAAGGAGAAAATGTAACTTTCTTACCCCTCCCTAATAATGCAAAACAACAAAAGGATTCTAAATTTCTATTCATAGGTGAAAAGGGAATTTTTGAAAAAATTTAAAGGAAGAAAGAACCCCTTTTTATGACCTAGTAATTCTACCTAAGGATGATAGACCTAAGAAGGTTTAGATGGAAATAAAACCCTTGAGAAGAGTAGGTCCTAAGGAAGTAGAAGACCTACTAGATCAATACAAATAAAGTGTGACCAAGGACTTGCCAAATGAAGTACCCCCCGTCAGAGAAATAAGTCATAACATAGACTTAATCCCTGGAGAAATTTCATTGAACAAAGCATCCTATAAGTTTACCCCAGAGAAAAAAAGGAGATGGAAAAACAAATACAAGAACTCCTAGATAAGGGGTTGATAACAAAAAGTATCAGTCCTTGTGCAATACCTTCTCTTTTGGCTCCTAAAAAGGAAGGCACATGGAGATTGTGCACTGATTCTAGGGGAATAAATAGAATCACAATTAGGTATAGGTTTCCTATGCCTAGGATAGAGGATCTATTGGATCATTTAGGAGGTGAAAGGTACTATTCTAAGGTGGATTTGAATAGTGACTACCACCAAATAAGGATTAGGGATGGAGATGAGTGGAAGACTGCCTTAAAAACAAATGAGGGCTAATATGAGTGGAGAGTGATGTTATTTGGCTTGTCAAATGCTCCAAGCACATTCATGAGACTCATGAATGAAGTGCTCAAACCCTTCCTTGGAAAATTTTTCATAGTATATCTTGATAATATCCTTATTTTCAGTAAGGATATAAAAGAACATTTGAAGCATCTTAACTTGGTCCTTAAGAGATTACATGAAGAGAAAAAATTTATAAACTTGGAAAAGTGTGGTTTTATGCAAGAGGAGTTGGTCTATTTGGGTTTTGTGATTTCCTGTGGGAACATCAAAATAGACCCTGAGAAGGTAGAATCCATCCTAATTTGGCCTTCTCCTAGGACAATGACGGAAGTTAGGATTTTTCATGGGCTTGCATCCTTTTATATAAAGTTCATTATAAAATTTAGTGAACTATGCACTCCCATCCTTGAGACCATCAAGGGCAGACAAAAATGCAGGTATGTGTGGACCAAAGATGTAGAAGAAGCCTTTCAAATATTGAAGCAAAAGGTAATGGAGAAACCCATCTTAGTGTTTCTTGATTTTCAGAAAGTTTTCACCATTGAATGTGATGCTTCTAACCTTTCTATAGGGACTGTCTTGAGCCAAGAAGGAAGGCCTATAGCCTTTTTTAATGAGAAATTGAATGAAGAAAAGAGTAAATACTCATCTTATGACTTGGAACTATATGCCTTATTCCAATCATTGAAGAAATGGAGGCACTACCTCCTACCAAAATAATTTTTTGTCTTCACAGACAACCAAGAACTTATCTTCTTGAATAGTCAAGAGAAATTGAGCCATAAACATATGAAATGGGTGGAGTCAATCCAAGCTTACACTTTTTCAATTAAACACAAAAATGGAGTTGAAATTAAGGTGGAAGATGCATTGAGTAGACGGACTCTATCAATGTAAGAAATTAAACTTCCAAGTGTAGGGATTGATTCATTAAAAGACATGTATAAGGATGATGAGGATTTCAGTGCTATTTATCAAGTATGTTCTAAATTTTCTGAGGCTTACCATGTTGAGTATGAAAATTTTCCAATTCAAAATGGTCTACTATTTAAAGGACACCATTTGTGCATCCCCAAGTATTCAACGAGGGAAAACATTATCAGAGAGAAGCATGGAGGCAGCATGGGAGGACACTTTGGTTTGGACTAGACATTGGAACAGGTAAGAAGGTTTTACTATTGGCCCAAGCTTCAGACTAAAGTAAGGAATATTGTGGAGACATGTACAATATATCAAAGGGCCAAGGGAACATCTACCAATGTAGGGTTGTACCAACCTTTACCTATTCCTACAAGGCCTTGGGAGAGTTGTAGTATGAATTTTTTCATGGGTTTGCCTAGGATACAAAAGGGACATGATAGAATCTATGTAGTGGTGGATATATTTAGTAAAATGGATCACTTCATTCCATGTAAGAGCATCAATGATGCATCATCCATTTCAAATCTATACTTTAAATAGATTGTTAGGATCTATGGCTTACCACAAACTATTCTGTCAGACAGATATGTCAAGTTTATTGGCCACTTTTGGAGAACCTTATAGAAAAGGTTAGGGACCAATTTGAGTTTTAGCTCTGCCTACCATCCACAAATAGATGGGAAGATAGAGGTTGTTAACAAGTCACTTGGAAACTTGATTAGGTGCTTGACAAAGTAGTATGGTGACAAATGGGATTCAACCCTACCCCAAGCAAAATTTTCCTTCAATGACTCAGTCAATAGGAGCACTGGGAAAAGTCATTTTTAGATTGTATATGGACAAATTCCAAGATGCATCTTGGAACTTAGAGAACTTCTTAAAAACACTCTAGTTAGTGCCCATGGTAAAAATTTTGTAGAGTATGAAGGAGATTCATGACTTAGTGAAATTGGCACTAGAGAAAAGTGCAGAGAAGTATAAGCATGCCAAGGATAAACATAGAAGGGATGTACAGTTGTAGGTTGGATATTTTGCATGGGCATACTTGAGAAAGGAGATATTTCTCAAGGGAAAGCACACTAAACTACTTATGAAGAAAGTAGGATCATGTTTGGTGTTGAAGTAACATGGGTTGAATGCCTATGAAATTGAATTTCCCTCACACCTTGGTATATCCCCTATCTTTAATATTTGTGATCTAACCCCCTATTAAGGTGATGTGAATGTAGGTACAAAGGTGCAAGTAGAATAACTTCAAGACGATGTTGCAGGGATACCCTCTCATGAACCATAGAAGCTTGACAAGATCTTGGATACAAAGATCATTAATAAAAGAAGAAAGAATGTTTACAAGAAATACTTAGTCAAGTGGCAAGGGAATCCTGATGAAGAATTTGACTAGATGGATAAAAAAGATATGTAGAAACATGGTTCAAGCTTGTGAGAACTCTTCTCGAGAGGACTTAAGTTCAATGCACCCCATGATTATGGTGCAAGAGCACCCCTAAATATATCTATTCAAAGCACACCAGTAGATGAAACATCAAATGGTTAGGTCACTGATTGGATCTAGGATCCAAGGTTTTCAACAAGTCCTACTTGTGAGACAAGGGGACACTAGGTGTTGTTATAAGCCTAGTTGTCTACCTTAGTCCTTTTGGACAATTTTTGGGTAGGATGGGTTAGAATATTATAGGATGCTTAAAGAAGGTTCAAAATTTTTAGATAACCTCTTTAAGGTATTTAGTGGAGTCTAGGAGTCAAACTTTGCAAGGATTGACACATTTGACAACTTTTGTCAAAAGTTGTCATTATGCATAATGCAACTTTTTTTGAAATGTTGCAAATTTTGAAATCCAATTATCACAACCACATTTGTAAGTTGGCACTATTTGGAAAATGCATTAGAAGGTTTAAAAACCTTACTCTAAATTTGTTTGGAACCTATTGTGAAATTTCATCTTTCTCATCAATAAAACCAACTATTTTCTCTATAATTTGGACCCTATTCTATGTTGTACGGACTCCAATGAATCACTAAAGGTCACAAAAAAATTTCTTGGTGTATAACTTGAATTTTTCAATTGTTTTGAAGTCTTGAAGTGGAAATGAACAAAATTTATTGTGTTTTGATTGCTCACTGGTCGCAGGAAGGCCCTAACTAGGGTTTCGAGAGAAAAATCCTCTACCTAGGAGATTCCACCATGGGAAAATAATGAGCCTTGGTGGAAAGAAGGGACTAAGGATGTATTATAAGATTTTTGGGGTCTCAAATCAGAAGGAGGTTTATGGAATGAGAAATGATTAAACCCTCATGACAGATATCTCAATGTGACTGCCCAAAGTTTTGTAATTGAAGCAAAACTTGACCCAAAGGTGGAATGAAGACCTAAAACCAAGGAATTAGATGTTTCTTATGATCCTACACATTTCCCAATATGTTTGGTTGGGAGGTGAGTTCATTTTAAGACACTTTCTTTGTAAATGGAGACCTAATTATTCATTAGGCCTAGGAGAGAATTGTGCACATAAGGAGTTGGGTGATTGGTCAAGGGTCCCCACTTGTAGTGTGTTGTAAATAAGTTGTTTGGAACATTTGAGGGTGGAAAATATTTGATTTGGTGGACTTCCAAGTAGGTTACCATGAGAAATCAGTATTTCTTCCTTGTAGCCATTTGTAGGATTTGGTGGCTTAACAATATCTCAAGAGTGAGTTAGTGTGGGATTTGTCTTTCATAGCATATAATAAAAAGTATACAAACTTTGTAGAACCTTTTTCCATCCCTAAATTGTTGGTTGTAGTTGTGGCTTTATAGTGCCTTAAAGGTATTGAAGACTAGTGGAAGGATCTAGGCTTGTGAGTATGGGTTTTGGGAACTCTGTCAGAGCCCTAGATTGTATGGTTGTTGGATAGGGTCTTGAACCATTGTGTGACTATTTTATATAGTTTGGGGCTCTTCTCTAGAATCAATTTAATGTGATATGATTAAATTGATTCCCTAACTTGTTTTGATGTCAAATGATAGATTAAAACTTGAATAATCAATTTGATGTGAAGCGGTGAAACTGATTACCTATCTAATTGTTGAGGATAATAACACCTAATAAATTTGATGTAAAGCGATGAAATTGATTACTATTACAGTGATGTCTGAAATCTTGATCTGATACTCAGTTTGATGTGTTGCAATGAAATTGATATCTTTCAAGACTTAATTCAGAAAGATTGACCATACAACTAGTTTGATGTGATGCGATGAAACTAATTCCTAGCAAAGATTTGAACAAATGATCAATTTGATGAGAAGCGTTCAAATTGGTCACTGTTTGAGAGTTTGATTGGTTCAAATGAACATACTATCAATTTGATGTAGTGAATTAAAATTGACATATCCACTGATGTTTACAACTTGAATTTTGATAAGAGCAAGCAATTTGATGTGAAGCATTGAAATCACTCTTTCCAACATTTGATGATTTGATTTAGTACTGTCAAATTGATATGATGTTCGATGGAGATTCCCCCAACTATTGGGAATTGATTTACTTGATAAACCAATCGATAGTAGAGTCAAATTAGAATTTTATAATGCCCTAGTTGTTGGAAAGATATTGATAGCATGATCACTTGATTAGAATGATTGATTATGCCCCCTTGGAATCAAAATAGACATGATATTTGCTTGATTTCTAGGTGAAAACATCCGAATGAGAATGATTATCTTGGAATGGAGATTTTGATTCCAATAGAAAAAATAGTGGTGAGAACCACAAAGGAACTGCTTCTTGTTTGGTCAAAATTGGACTCCGTTGGACAAAGTTAGAGCTAAAAAGGTGCAATGAATGAGCAATAGTTTGGGTTAAAAGTTTAAAATTAATTACCCCAAAAATGAGATTAAATAGGGTAAAATTTCAAAAATTACTATTCATAGTGAGATGATTGTAGATCTCAGAGAGAAAATGTCAATCTCAATGCATAATCATCACTTCGAGATTGTCTGTCAACACCAGCGACCTTCCCACTACCCTCCAGTGGTATGTCATCAAAATCCTCCTGTCAATTTTCTCGTTAATGTATGTGTTTGCTTTCATTTTTCAAATTTATTTATTTTATTGTAGAAAGTCATTTTCGGTTAACAAACTATCATTTTCAGGGTGTTTCATTGCCTTTGGTTGTTCAAGTGTCATCTCCCATTTGTAGAATATCATTTCCAGTAAACAGTCATTTCTGGTCAGTCAAAGGTTGTTTCCTGACAGAGAACCATCATCTCTAGGAAGAATAGTTGTTTATGGGGAATAGAACATTTTTTCCCATGAGAAAGATTGTCTCTGGTAGAAACATTGCCTACATTCCCTGAAACATTATTTTCGGGGTAGTGAGCTGGAAACTTAGATTTTAAGTCTGAAAATTAGCACAATCCAAATGTATTTGTCTGCGTGAACCTATTAGAAGAGTTATCTATTCAATGTGTCCGATTTTTACTTTGTTGTTTTCCCAAAGTCTGATTTTTCCATGTGTTTACCTTTGTAGGTTGATAGAGGCACCTTGCAAACATGTGAACCTTATCCTTGAGTTCTATCCATGATTGGATTATTATCAGTCGAGGACTGTAGAGATATTTCCTATTGCAGGCTAGGGTTTCTATTAGAGATGCCCGAGTATAGGGTCAACCAAGGTTTGTTGACAACTTTGATAGAGAGGTGGCATTTTGAGCATAACACCTTTCACCTTCCCACTAGAAAGATTACTATCACTCCAGAGGATGTATGGAGGATTCTTCACATACCATTCAAGGGAGAATTGACGTACAATGATTTGACCAGATGAGCCTGTGTTGTTGCTACTGTCAGAGTATTCCAGGATCCATTGATTGTAGAGCACCACATTACTTGGGAGCAGATAGAGAGACATGGTATTTCAATGCTAGACATGTTATCAGGGTTGATCAGTGGCTTCCTTGTACTTGATAGGAGTGTGCAAGGATTTTCTATTGGATGGGGTGGATTACTAGAGGATTTACTGTAGAATCCTTGATGTTTAGCTTGGGGTACCTATCTCCTAGATGAATTATATCATGATTTTCATCAGGTGGTCTATCAATAGGATAGATCTATGTCTGTCGGTCTTATATTGCTATAGATCTGGGCCTAGGAGTACATCTGAGTCACACATCCAGTAGTAACATGATCTCGTCAAAGATATGCCCCATACATTTACATGTATGATGGAGATACGGTGTAGCCCCGCCTAGGAAATTTGGAGCATTGGAGATGAGCCATTGATGATATGATAGTCATGATCTGGTAGCCATATTTAGACTATGAGAAGTGGTAGAGTGAAAGGCAAGATATTCCTTTTGTTTACAGTAAGCATTACCTAACTGGATGCACTCTATATATCATTGAGAGATTCATGGTGACACGTGTCTTGTGGTAGTATGGTATAGCACAACTGATGCCCCAAGGTACAGAAGCTTATGCTAGGACATGAGATGAGAAGGAATAGTGGGGCCTAAGACTAAAATATGATACACCACTCATTGAGCATTGATAGTTAATACATGTTTGATGGGAGCTTGATCCTGATATTATAGATGTTGGGATGACAATAAATTTTTCAACATAGTTTTTGCAGCATCCATTTCCATGTTTGAACTCTCTTGAGGAGGCAGTTCCAGTCATGGTATATGAGGGTGATGATGATGATTATGACGACAAAGGTGGTGGGGCTGTCAGGGATACTTTTCACAGATGCTCTATTAGTAGTGATGAGAGATGGGGTAGAGGTTGTGGTAGGAAGCCGAGACAGGTAAGGGTATAGATCAGGCATCCTATACAGCCAGTGGCTACTCAGGCACTATCTTCATGTCATGTTCCTTCTGCATCATAGGTTACTTCTACATAGGTTTCATCTTCCTTGCAGGTTCCTCCTGTGGTTACTATTGTTCAGACTCTAGGCATAGCACCGATGCTAGGGATATCTTAGGGATTACCTTTGGGACATGTTGGTGCCCACAAAAAATGGGTTGGATTTCCTATGGGCTTGCCAATCCAATGTTGGGAAACCCAATCATTTTTTCCAACTAACAAGTTCAACCAAATGGAGGTTTGAACTTCTACAATTCTGGCTCTGAAAAGCCAAGGCTGGAAGGCCTGTACTTTAACTAAATATGTTTATTCAAACACCTTTTATAGCATATAACTAAATATTAAACTTGTGAATTCTCTCAAGGTGGAAAATAAACTAGAGAGGAATCAAATTGTAAGTATCTCAATAAATAGTATATTGAATGATGCAAAATTTGAAATGCTTTGATTAATAGTAAATATTTGACAAAAGGTATATAAAATTAAATAGATCAAAGGAATAAAATATCACAAACTTTGAATAATGAATTGGATGACTATATTCCAATTATTGATAAGATCAGTGCCTTTCTCCTACATGGGACATGGAGTCAAATCTATATCAATCCTATGTACACCTCAGAGACAGTTTTAATACTTGTATATAACAAGACCATCATTTCAAGGGCTTCTGCATGAATTATAATTGAAACCAAATTATACAGTTAGTTATACTAAATTTTACTCTGTCTTTGAGAGACCAATAGAATAGAGGAAAGTTTGTCAACCACACCTTTCAACTGATGATCAAACTGTATATATTTCAAATTACAAAATAACATGAAAATTCAACACAATGAAATAATCTATCTAAATAGATTTATCTGAGAGACTAAGTGAAAATAATTGAAAACTATTACCACATGTGAGAGAAAAATCACTTATCTCTTTATTAATGTCAAAAAAACAATACATCAGAGTTCATGTTGCATTTGTGATCAAATTCTATCCTATGAAAATCTATATTGTATTGTATCTTATTGTTTTTTGTTTTTTACACATTTTACACCACATATATATGTGGATGAATGGTTTTCACACCCCTTTAGGGTGAAAAGACACCACCCTATGTTAAAATTTAAAAACTTTTTTGGAAAAACTAATCAAAAAACTAACTAATAACTACCTATCTTTCGGATTTGGCTTTGGACGAAAATCCAAATTAGATTGTACAAACATAATATTTTTAATCAAGATAATTAATATGATTTTTCAAATTGGATCTATTTTATATTTTCAATGTTTGATCATTTTCATTCTATGTCGACATCATCTTTATAGTAGGTCAAAATTCTAGCATCTCTGAAACCTTCGCTTACAGAATTTTGATTGTTCCTATCATAGAGCTTCCTTCCTTAATACCTCAACTTTTAATTGAAAGTTAATATATTTTTGTATCCCATTTCATTTACTCCATCATATTATCAATTATTGGGAATGGATTTTAGGATGCCATTTTTTAGAGTTTTATCACTATATAGGACTCAAAATTTTCCAAAAATTTAGAGCTCCAACAGGCTCTTTCTAGGGACGTATACTCCCTGTGAGCATAGCGAGATCCCTATTCTCTCTAGAGAAGAATACCATTAGTACATTATTCTATTCATAAAACATTTATCTGAACTTAATTTGGTGGCCCATGGCCTGAAAATGAATATTATTCTTTTCCTTTATCAAAGATCTGATTCTGATCATGCAACACTTTGAATCTCCTGAAGATGATATTATATCATTCCTTTTCCTTATCAAATAGAATATTTGAAAATAGACAATTTTCAGAATTATTTAGCCCTAACATCTAATCCCTTACTGTATTAGATATGTCATCCTTATAGAGAATACTTATTGGTTGCACTTCATCCATGCAGTCTTTGCCTTTTGATTTGTGTTTTTCCTTTGAGAAATCATTAGGTGCATTGTGTTCTTTTCTGAATGGAGGATCCCTAGGCATTTGATTAGTCATACAAGTATCTAAATTATTTTTTTCTTCTTGGACATTTCCTTGCACACAATCTACCCCATTTCCATTCTTTAGATATTTTTTCTCCTCACATAAAGTTTTTGAAGATAGCTCATATTCAGGAACTATTACTTCTCTTATATCAAGAATCTGATCAAGTAGGATACTTGGATAATTCTCAGTATTATTCTCCATCTCATTCCCATCATTATTCCTGGATGATTTAATCTTATCTTCAAAATTCTGATACTACTCTTGCACAAAAGATGAAATGAAAGATATTTCACCTTCTGAATGCACTTGCTCATTCATATATTGAGTTTTATCATCTTCAAAATGATCACTAGGCCCATTGTCTTTATCATGATGTTGATGGACTTGATAACATAGAAAATATTCTTCAAATAATAGATTTGAAAAAATAGACATATCTTCCTCGACTTCCTCTTCAGACAATGGATTCAGGAACATAGAGAGTTCAAGCATATCTCCAAGAGAGCTTTCATCTGAAACTTCCTCCTATTCATGTGATGTATATTGTTCTATTTTGTCTCCATTATTTGACTCTTGGTAATATTTATCTTCTGGATCTAGTACCTCATGCATATTCTTTTTCTGTTAGTTATATAAAAAACTTGGGCCATTCTTCTGCACATACTTTTGATATTCAGTATCCAATAAATCTAAAATTTGTTCCGTACTGAGAAGATTCTCCCCCGATCATGATTTTATTTATTTCCACACAAATCTGATCCAGTGTAGATGTTTCTTAAATCTATTCCAAAATTTCTTCTTTATTTGAATCAGGGGTCTCGTCAAGTTTTTTCTCCAATTTATAATACTCTTTCATTCTCTGAATAAGGAGCTTCATATCAGGATCATCTAGCAAAATTCCCAATTCACGAAATCTTTTCATAATTTTCTTGTTTGAAGACCTGATGTCTAAGGGTATCTCCAAATAGAAACCCATCATTTGTATGAAACAATGGGCTGCAAACTCACCCTCTTCTCTTTCCACATTAAAAAATGCATCTAAAGGAGATAATTATTCTCATGTAATGCATTCTTGATCTTCTTCCTCTTCATAGCATATGTTTTCTTCTTCATCACTGACATTATCAAGCACAAGGCTTTGTTCAATCTGATCATAAGCCTCTTCTTCTTTGTCTTCATCATCTTTTCCTAATATCTGGAAAAGAGCCTCAAATCAGGGTCATCTGGTGAGATTCCCAACTCCAAAAACCTTTTTACGAATTTTTTGCATGAAGCCATAATGTCTGAAGGTATCTCTCAAACAATGTCCACCATCCTTATTAGCAAGTGTGCAAAATAATCCCCTTCAAATCTCTCCAAACTAAAAAAATGCATCAAGTAGAGACATGTTAAGATCATCTTCCATGCTGCAACTTTGGTCTTCATACTGTTCATAACAAATGTTGTTTTCTTCACCACTGGCACCATGAAACATATCAATAAACCATTGCTCAAACTATCTTCATGATGAAATACTTTGTGTAGGTAGTAATTCATATTCTTTTTGTGCATAGTCCTTTAACATCCTGAAAAATAATTTCATCACCTGATATTTTGAACAAATCCCATAATCTTCTATAAATATTTAAAATGCATCCAAATGTTGCAGTGTCAATTCATCCCATTCTCCATGGAACTTTGGTACAATTTGTGAAAGTTTTGGGGATAAATTGCTAGGTTCATAATTCAAATTGCTGAAACCCAATGGCCTAATGCCATCTACAATAAAAGAATTTATTTGAAATGAATGATACATTTGACAAAAATATCCACCATCTCCTTATGATTCTTCTCCCTTAGTAGATTCATTGACTGAAAAGTTTTACTAGATAGAGTCGCAACCTCTTTCAAGGAAAATATTGATGTGTCGGTCTTCTAGATTAATTCTTCCAACAGAGTGCACTTTCAAACAAACTGATACAATTGTTCTTTGATCTGCAAAATTTGAAACTCTGGGTAACTTCACAATACTTATTGTGAGCAACTCTCCCCAGTAGAGTTGCCAATTTGTTGGTGCCCAAAAAACATGGTTTGGATTTCCTATGGCTTTCCATTCTAATGCTGGGAAACCCAATTGTTTTTTTCCAACTAAGAAGTTCAACCAAATGGAGGTTTGAAATTTTCCAGTTCTGGCTCTGCAAAGCTAGGATGTTAGGCATGTACCTTAACTAAATCTATTGATTTAAAGGCTTTTTATATAAGATAACATAATATAAAACTTGTGGATTCTCTCAAGGTGGCAAATAAACTTGAGAGGAATCAAATTGTAAGTATCTCAATCAATAGTATATTGAATGTTGCAAAAATTGAAATGCTTTGATTAATAGTAAATGTTTGAAAAAAGGCATATAAAAATGAAATAGATCAAAGTAATAAAATATCACAAAATTTGAGCAATGAACTAAATGAATATATTCAAATTATCAATAAGATCAGTGCCTTGATCCTATTTGGGAAATGAAGTCAATTCTATATCAATCCTACATGCACCTCAGAGATAGTTTTAATAACTTGTATATAACAGGACCATCATTTCAAGGGCTTCTACATGAATTATAACTAAAACTAGATTATATAGTTAGTTCTACCAAATTTAACTTTGTCTTTGAGAGACCAATAGAACAAAGGAAAGTTTGTCAACCACACCTTTCAACTGATGATGAAACTGTATATATAATTCAAATTACAAATAACATGAGAATTCAACACAATGAAACAATCTATCTAAATAGATTTATTTGAGAGACTAATTGAAAATAATTGAAAACTATTACCACAAGTGAGAGAAAAAGAACTTGTATCTTTATTCATGTTGAAAAAATAATACGTCAGAGTTCATGTTGCAATTGTGATCAAATTCTTTCCTATGAAAATCTGTATTGTATTGTATCTTATTGTTTTTTTTTGTTTACATTTTAAACTAAATATATATGTGGATGAATGGTTTTCACACCCCTTTAGGGTGAAGAGACACCACCCTATGTTAAAATTTAAAAACTTCTTTTGAAAAAACTAATCAACAAACTAACTAATAACTACCTATCTTTCACGGAAAAATGAGTAGGATGGGAGAGCGGGAGCATCCAGATTCAGCTTTGAATTTGGGTGGGAGAATTCAGAAGGAGGTAGGATCCTATAAGAATAGAAATTAGGCTAATGGAAAGGACATTGAGATCACAGGATTGGATCCCTATGCGGGATAGTCACCTGAGGACCCAGGTGGGGGTCCCAGAACGGGCGATGGGTTAGGGAAACTGAGGAAATGGGCATCCCTTTTTGGCATCAAACCAATAGGTAAATCTTGTTTACCACCGATTAAGAATGTTTCTAGACCTTCTCAAGGAAGCTTTTCTATTGAAATCCCAAACCAGACCATTGATTTTTCTATAGCAAGGATGAAAAATTTGCTAGTTGGCAGATTTTTAGGAGTAAGACCTAATATCGAAATGGTTAGGGATTTTGTATCCCAAAAATGGGTTCTGAAAGGGCAAGTAGAGGTGGTGGTGATGGACAAGGGATGTATGTCATTTTTCTTCTCTTGTGAGGAAGATGGAACGAATATTCTATGCAGCGGACCATGGTTGATTGGGAAAACCACTCTTATTCTCCAAAAATGGAGTTCAAATCTTGTTTTCGAGGAGGACGTCATGCGACAGGTCCCTGTTTGTATTAAGCTACATGGTCTGCCTCTTGAATATTGGCTGGAAGACATATTTGTTGGGATAGCTAGCTCATTTGGAGAAATTTTTTCAATAGATAATGTGACCGCGGCGAGACGGAGGCTTACCTATGCTCGAATTTGTGTCGGGATAATGCAGGATATGGACATGCCAGAAAAAATAAGTCTCAAATCTAAGCTGGGCATGTGGGAACAAACTATTGAATATAAAACCATACCTTTTGTGTGTTTCCATTGCAAAAAGGTGGGTCATTGGGCAAAGAAATGCCCGGAGAAAGTTATCCAGAAACAGACTAAGAAATGGATTCCTGTAGGGAGAATAACTAAAGAAGTCAGCAGTAAAGCTAGGGAAGGATAGTGAATAGAGAAAGAGGAATAGGATATTAGTGTCAATATGAATTGTATGAAACCAATGGTAGGTATAGCTACTGAGGATCCTGAGAAATGGGGAAAAAAAGAAACGAATGGGAAAGAAAATGAAGCCCAAATGGAAGAAGGGGAGATAAAAGAAAATGAAGTCCAAATGGAAGAAGGGGAGATAAAGGAAGATGATTCTAAGGGAAATGAAAATGAAGTAAGGGAAGAAATAGAAGAAGAGCAAAATGATTATCACAAGGAAGGAAATCTTCAGATCAAAACCAAAAGTAAAGCTAAGAGAACTAAGGAGAACCAAAAAAAATTTGATCTGGAGCTGAAAGATAGCCTAGAAAATTTAGAAGTGACCCCAAAGGGGGGAGGAAGAGATCTAGAGATTGCAACACCTAAGTGGGGGGATATGATGGAGGAAAACTAGATCCTTGCAGGTACAGTTCTACCGAAATGGGGGGACACTACAGAGATCACTCAAATCCTTGAAGGAGAGCAAAGTGATAGAGAAGATGAGAAAGACACTAAAGGAGAGAAAAAAAAGGGAAGAAAGATAAAGAGGTGCTAAATAGAAAGGTTTCAACAAGAAGCAGTAAAAATGGAGATGTTGGAGCTAGATTAGCTTCACCAGGGAGACCATCCAGCCAAAAGGTTAGAATCAAGGAGACCAAAATGAACATTGCGGATGGTAGCCAGCAGATTCTGGAGGTAGGATCCTTTGTTCAATCATGAAGATAATTTCTTGGAATATAAGGGGTTTGAATAATCCCCATAAGAAGGATATAGTTAGGAACATGAATAGGGATAATAGGCCTGATATTTTATTGATTCAAGAAACTAAGATTCTCAAGGAGAAAGTTGAAAAGCTTAGATTTTTTAGGAAGGGGATCATTTGTGGGGGTGATTCTAATGGTGCATCGAGGGGTATTGCTACAATATGGAATGAAGAAATTATAAAAGGTGACATAATTTATCAAGGTGATAATGTGGTTTGTATTAGGTTTAGGCAGCTACAGGATAATACCTCTTGGGTCTTAACCAACATTTATGTTCCTAACACTAAAAAAGGGAGAGAAGTCTTCTGGCAGAATCTTTCATCATTAAGAAATTCTTTTGCCAATGATGAGTGGATTGTTATGGGGGATTTTAACGCTCCTTTTAGAGAAAAGGAGAAATCTAGAGGTAGTCAATCTAATCTGGACAGCAGGATGGACCTTATGAACTTTGTTGATAATAATTATCTTCATGATATTGATTTATAGGGCATTGACTATACATAGAGAAATAGAAGAGCGGGCAAGGAGCTCATACAAGTTAGGTTGGATAGGGCTCTTGTTTCCAATGGTTGGTTTAACCATTACTACTGTTCATTAATAGCTCATATTAGGGTAGGATCAGATCATAATCCGATTTCCTTTCTCGCTGGTCCTATTGTTAAAAAAATAAATTGTCCTTTCAGATTTGAGAAAATGTGGATTCTTCATCCTCAACTTGAATAGAGGATTGAGGAATGGTGGAATATTAATATTAAGGGGACTGCTATGTTCATCCTTGCTAAAAAACTTAAAAATTTTAAAGAAAATATCAAATATTGGAATAAGAAAACTTTTGGTAACATTTTTTCTTCAAAAGCTAGTGTCAGTTTAGAGATTAAGGAAATCCAGGAAAGTATTCAAAAAGATGGATATAAGTTTGTCTCTAGAGATCAAGAGAATGGGAAATTGGTCGAGATGCATACTATAATAGCTAAGGAAGAAGCCTTGTGGAGGAAAAGATCGAGAAAGATTTTTCTGAAGGAGGGGGATAGAAATACTAAGTATTTCTTTATGACTACCCTAAAACATAGAATGAATATTCGGATCTCTAAGTTCAACATTAATGGCAACACATCTAGTGATGAGGAGGCTATCAGAGCTGAGGCTAAAGATTTTTTCTTCAACTTATTACAAAAAGACAGCGAGCTTGATAAGAATGAACAAAGGGAGTTCCTCAGGTGTATCCCTAGGATTTTGGATGAAAATAAAAACAGAAGGCTCATTGCTATCCCTTCTAATTCTAAGATTAAAAAGGCTATCTTCTCTTTTGAAGGTGAAAAATCCTTGGGGCCTGATGGCTTCCCTATGTTCTTTTTCCAGTATTTCTGGGGTATTATTGAAAAAGAAGTAACCAATGCGGTTAAGGAATGTTTTGGGTCCAAAAAAATTCTTAAGGAGCTGAATGGCACCTTTATTGCCCTTGTTCCTAAAAAGGAGGGTGCTAATAAGATGGACCAGTTCAGACCTATCAGTCTGTGTAATTTGGCTTATAAGATAATTTCTAAAGTTTTAACTACCAGGATTTTGGAGATCCTTCCCTTTCTTATATCATGGCAGAAAAATGGTTTTGTGCCTGGAAGACAAATCCTTGATTCTATAATTACTATCCATGAAAATGTTCACTCTCTTGTGATGGCTAGAAAGGAGGGCCTTATTCTGAAGTTGGATATTTCTAAAGCTTATGACCAGGTGGATTGGGAGTTTCTGATGTAAGTTTTGGAGGCCTTTGGGTTTAAAAGAAAATGTACTGACCTCATTTTCCAACTTATTTCCTCGGCCACATTTTCTGTCCTGGTCAATGGTTCTCCTACTTCATTCTTTAAATCTTCTCAGGGCTTAAGACAAGGAGACCCCCTGTCTCCTATCCTTTTTGTCCTCATGGAAGAATGCCTTGGCAGGTACATGGAGTTTCAGGTAAGGAATGGAGACATCAAAGGGCTTAACCCTTCATCGAACAATTAGGTTTTCTCTCACCAGCAGTTTGTTGATGATTCGGTGATCATGGGGGAAGCTTCAGTTAAAAATGCTAACAGTATAAAGAAAGCTCTGAACAACTATGGGAAAGCTTCTGGTCAGATAATTAACTGGGGGAAGAGTTCAGTGTTTCTTTTCAATGTTCCTGAGAGAAGAAAAATGAGAATTTTAAGGATTTTAGGCTGTGATCAAGGGATTATGCCGGGAACCTATTTAGGTCTCCCTCTTTGTTTGGAGCCTCCTAAAACCTTTTGGAGTGCCCTTGTGGATAAATTTCATAGAAAATTGGCTGGATGGAAAGGGATGCTTCTTAGTCAAGCTGGAAAAATTCAGATTCTCAGAGCTACTCTTCAAGGACTCCCCCTTTACGCTCTAAGCATATTTAAAATTCCTAGAAAGTATAGTGAAGATATTGAAAAAATTCAAAAAAAGTTCTTATGGACAGGGATGAAGAAGAAGAAAAGGATAGCTTTAATTGCCTGGGACAAAGTTTGTTGTCCGATCAAGAAAGGTGGCCTTGGATTAAGAAGAATAAAGAATCTGAATGAGAATCTCCTAACCAAACTCATCTGGAGATACTACAATTCTATAGGTGAATGGAATTTGATATGGGATAAAAAGTACAATAAGGAAAGACCTAATTTTGAGGTTTTCTTAGATGAGGACAATGAAGGGATTGGCTCCTTTATTTGGAAAAATGTTATGAAAAATAAGTACAGAATCAAAAATGTTATCAAGTGGAAAGTGGGAAATGGTAAAAAGGTTCTCTTCTGGGAGGATAAGTGGCTTCTTCACTCTCCCCTCGAAGATAGCCCAGAATGGTGTATCTATGAGAATCAGTGTAAAGAAATTTTAGGCAGGAAAGTTGAAGATTATTGGGAGAAAGATCACTGGAAGGATTTAACAACTATTGATAAGATATTGGGGTATCTTAATACTATTCTCAATTCGATAAATCTAATTGAGGAAGAGGACACTATTGTTTGGAAACACAGTCTGAATGGGAAACTAACTATCTCTTCTCTATATCAGATGGAGTATGATGATATTATTGAGCCTTTCTGGGCTAAAGTGTGGGATAAAAATCTTATCCCTAAAATCAATGTTTTTTTTTGGATTATGATGCAGAATAAAATTTTAACTACTGATAATCTTAGGAAAAGAGGCATGGCTATTGTTAACAGATGTTATCTATGTAAGAAAGAGGAAGAGAGTGTTGAGAATATCTTCATCCACTGCTCCTTTGTCAGAAAAATTTGGGGTCTCTTTTTTCAGATCTTTAATATTGAGTGGGTTTTCCCTAACAATTTAGAGAGTCTTTTTAAATCTTGGATATATCCCTCTAAGCATAAAACTATCATTCAAATTTTGAAGTTTTCCCTTCCACATATCTGCTGGGGGGTCTGGAGGGAAAGAAATGATAGATTTTTTAGGGACAAAATTACTAAGGAGAAGGAAGTCTTCTATAAGATTAAAAGAGGTATAAGAGAGAATGTTATGCTTCAGGACGAAGTTGCAGAACCCAAACAAGAGAATGATTTATCTTTTCTTAAAAATTGGAATTTTTGTGGCAAACCTAACAATAAGATTAATAAAGGAAAAAGAAAGGATGCTAGGTAGGACTGTCCCCCTAAGGATTGGCAAAAAGTTAATTTTTATGGGGCCTCTAAGGGCAAACCAGGGGTAGCTGGTTGTGGTATTGTCATCAGAAATGAAAATGGTGTGTGTATTGGCATGAAAGCTATTCCTATTGGTCATCAAACTAATCATATTGTTGAAGCCTATGCGGCTCTCCAAGGCATTATTTTTGCTAAAGAGAAAGGCTATACTAAAGTTTGGGTTGAAGGGGACTCTCAATATTATCAACTGCTTAAATAATGATATTCCCGCGTCATGGACTATATATAACATAATTCAAAAAGCCAGGGAGATAATTAAATCTTTTGAGTTATGTATTATAACTCATAATTATCATGAAGCTAATGGTGTTGCTGATTGGGCAGAAAATCATGCTTGCAAAAGTGATGAGTTGGATCAGTGGAATGATGGATATGACATGCCAATTGAAGTGAAATTAATGCTCGAGGACGAGCATCTGAGGAGTCGTCAGAAAATCATCATTAATGGTAAGTTATTTTAATATCATTTATAATCAGGTGATGTCATAATGGCCTTCAGAGGCAGAAGTATAATGCAATGATTATGAGTTGGATGCGGCACACTTTCTGGGTCTATTTTGGCTCTCAAAGAGCGCATTTTGGCATTATCTATAGCGCTAAGAAAAAAAATTACAGAAATTACAGAGAAGAGATGGGAGGCAATAAGAAGAGAATTGAACTAGTTAGTTGCAGTCACTGGAAAAAATTTAATGAGGTGTGGAAGATTGTGAAGGAGGGAGGCCTTGCTATTTATCTAGAGCGGCTTCATGGTGGGAATCCTAATATTACCAGGATTTTTGAGAAAACTTGGAAGGAGGGAAAGATCTTAGTTGGTGATGAATATATGGAAGTAATGGAGAAAGTCGTTGCTGAAGCTATGGGTATGGGGATAGAGGGCATTAAGTTTTATCATGACAGGCTAATTTCAGACAAAGCCTGGGAGTCCTTTCCGGATAACGAGAAAGAGAGGAACAGATTGGTTAAGATTAATACTACTTACCATAACCCTAAGTGCATATCTAGACCATGGAGGTATGTTCTTCATGTTATCATCAACTATATTACTCTGGATGGTAGATTTACTAGAGTGACTGGGCACCATTTTATGTTGTTAAACCATTTTAGACACAAGGTTAAAATTAGTTTACCCTACTATTTTCTCAGTTCGTTAGATGCCACAATTACTAGTTATTAGAAAGACCCTAAGGGGGACCATGCCTCTCATCAAGGGCTTATGTTTCTTGTTTTTGAGGCTCTAAAATCTAAGAAAATGGAAAGGTCTATGGAGAAGAAGAATTTGAAGGATGCTGAAGATATTGAAGGTGATGAGGAGTATAGTATGTATGAAGATAACACTAAAAGTGAAGAGGAGGCTAGAGGTTTCATTACTCCTAAAAATAAAAAAAAGGGTACTTCTAAAAAGAAGAAGAAACCTAGCACTGAAGGGTTAGAGACTGAGAATAGTGATGAGGAATGTGAGGAGGGTAGTAGAAAGAAAAAAGGCAAAATGATTAAGAAGAAAACCCAGATTGGGGATTCGGGGACCAAGACTGAAATTGAAGTTGTTAGAAAGAAGAAGAACAAGAAAAAAACCCAGATTGGGAATTCAGACATTGAGATTGACATCAAGGCTATCAAAAGGGAGGGCAAAAAAAGGAAAAGAGTTGAGGGCAAGTGTAATATTACTCATAGAAATAACAATTCCAGCAAGAAAAGAATTGTTCTCACCTCAGATGAGGAAGATTTAAACCCTGAGTATAAGTGGGAGACTAAGGAAAAAGATGAAAAATATAGTGAAAAAGATGATACTTTTAATAACACCAGTGATTTGAAGATTGATACTCAGCAGGGGGATGGTAATTTGGTTCAGAATACTAAAAATGTTGATGATTCTAGGTTCATTGGCTATCAAGACAATCTAGAAATAGGGGACCATAATAGTAATGAAAACAAAGGTATTATTGAGGGTTTCTCTGGGCTGGTTAATAACATGTTTAATGACCAGATTATTCTGAAAAACCAAGTTGATAAAATATAGGCGGATATTAAAATTCTCAATAGAATGGGGATTGGGGAAAAACCTGTGGCTGATTGTTTGAAGGAAATGAAAGAAGTTGTTGGTAATTCTGAAGCTCAGGCTGAGTATGCTAATAAGGTGGGAATTATGGAGAGACAAATTAAAGACATTAAAGACAGAGCGGATAAGGATAATAGTGTGGAACAACTTAAGATTCTGAACAATAAAGTGAAAAGACTGGAGGCCTTGGTTAAAAAAATAGGGGAACAATGCCTCATCAGCCTCAAAGCATATTGTCTTCATGCACAAATTTTAATGGATAAACTGGACAGGATTAACAAGGACAAGGATAGCAGTATAGTGGAGACTATGGGCTCGGGATCGCGCACTAGAGAAAGTTCCAAGAAAAAGAGTCCTAAGGAGGATAAATAAATGGAGGAGCTCAAGACATCAGTCAACAATATGCAGATTATGGTCCTTGAAGCTGAGGATCTGGTGAAGGAGATGTAGCTATTTCTTCTACTGTCCTGGTCGGGTTCTTTTTGCTGTCCCTGCTGTCTTTTGCTGTATCTTTGGGAATTTTTTTGTTCGGGGTGCTACTTTGTTGTTCCTTTATTCTCTGGTGCTTTGGTATAGATGTTTCTGCTTTTTATTGTATATCTCTCTTTTAACTCTAGGTTGCAGGTCCTTGTAAAACTTGTTGAACTCTTTTTTTTGTAAAGGTTTTGGGTCCTTGTAAAACCTGCTTTTACTTAATCAGAACTACCTATCTTTCGCATTTGGATTTGGCCAAAAATCTATAATAGATTGTATGGACATAATAGTTTCATCAAAGATAGGAAATCTGATTTTATGAACTGGGTTTGCTTTAGATTTTCAATGTTTTATCATTTTCATTCTTTGTTGACATCATCTTTATAGTAGGTCAAAATTCCAGCATCTTTGAAACCTTCGCTTATAGAATTTTGATTTTTCCTTTCATAGAGCTTCCTTCCTTAATCCCTTAACTTTTAATTAAAAGTTAATATATTTTTGTAATCCATTTCATGTACTCCATCATATCATCAATTATTGGGCATGAAGTTTAGGATGCCATTTTTTTAGAGTTTTATCACTATATAGGACTCCAAATTTTGCCAAAAAATTAGAGCTCCAATAGGAAAAATGTCATCCTCATCACAGATGTCATCGCCAGGATAGATGCCTTTTGCATCGCAGGTTACTACATCCACATAGGTGCCTCCACAAGTGAGAGTGATGAGGACTACTAGTACAGGGATTCATCCAAGTGTTCAGATTGGATCACAGATATGTACCCCACCTCCATAGTTGAGCATAGGGTTGATAGGTCCCATAGGTGTATAGGTACCCGGTCCTAGGCCAACAGGTATACCAATATAGGGTATAGGTGATGCAACACTAATTTCATGGCTCCACAAAGAGAGAGGATAGCTATAGACCTCGATAGTTGTGTTACAGGATTAGTTGGCAGACAAAGATAGAGTATTGGACATATCATAGAGAGATGCCACCTTGTAGCATAGTAGGGAATCATATTATCAGGCTGCATACTTCTCGGCAGTACCAGATCCTGTTGTTAGAGTTACACCATTTTCACGAGCATCAGCACAATCAGAGGGTGCTGAAACTAGAAAATATGATGTTCCCCCATGAGGACCACCAGGGGATGATACATGCAGTCAGTCATGATTGATTTTGAGTTGTTATCTACATTTTTTCTAATGATGGATTGATATTACTATGATCTAGCACCATTTTTTAGAATTTATACAATGTATCTCATGGACATTATTTGATATATCATGACATTCTCTTGTTTTGATTTCATTGTATCTTTTTCACCAATATGTTATGCTTTATGAGATGATTATGATTATTCTTTGAGAACTTTACTTGATTTCCTTAGGCTATGGATGCAAATGTATGGATGAATTTATTTTTGTATGTTTTTGATGCATAGATATGATGTTAGATTAATGCTATGGATGCACATGTATGAATTTAATGATAGTTAATGAAATGCAATGAAAATTATTATGCAAATGATGATTTTTATTTCAATGATTAAAGATAATCAATCATAAGAGAGATGATATCTTGTTGAATGTTTGAAGTTTTCTTTTCCCTCTTTAAATGTATGTTATTACAGCCTTTCGTAGCGTCATTTCCTAGAAAAGCCATGCAACTCCTAGAATGCAAAAGTTAGAATGAATTTTGAATAACTAAGAGGGGGGGTGAATCAGTTAGCCTCAGGTCTCGATGTTCCCATTTAATACTTTATACCAATTTGAACAATTCAGATATGCTCGAAAAAAATAACATAAAAGTGTGCAATTTACTGTACTAATGAAATAAGCTTGCAGAAACTTAATAGTAAAAAACAACATAAACATTCACACATTTTGACACCCTGATATAATGTGGAAACCCAATATGGGAAAAACCACCAGTAAAATGCTACCAAAATTTCACTCTTCTGGAGTGAGCTCTGTTAGGAGCCAACCCTGTTAAAGGCTACAAAATACACTGTCAAATGTGACCTAGTTAAAGGACTTAATCACCCTGTCAGGAGTGGCCTTGTTAGAGGACTTAGAACATTCCAATTTGAATGTCACCTTGCTCAAAGGATTTATACAATGACTTTTAGGTCAACCTTGTTAAAGGATTTGAACTGATACAATGGTTAGAAAGTAATCAACAAGTTTGATTTGATTCATACAACTTACTTTGCAATCTAGATCCAATTCAGCTCTTATGCTAATTCACTGAGTGGCCTCCATTCTCATCTCAAACTCCAGATCTACTTGGAAATCCATCAAGCAAACTCTCTCTACTTCTCTTCTCAACCTTCTTTGCTTAGATCTTGCCAGCCAGTCAATAACCATGCAATCCTCTTGTATACTTTGTATACATAGCTCTATGTTTGTCTCCATGAATAATCCCTTGAGATTATCATATACCTCTTTATCTAGGTGAAATAAATCTTTTGCCACTTAATCAAGATTGTAGATCTTAGGTTAGGTCAGATCCAACAGATCTTTCCATCATTTCATTTAATTTATTTCTTCAATACAATCACCGATTAAATCTTGAATCCATGTGTTAATAATGGTTTCCTGTGCATATAATTAATGAGGAACAAAATTTAATATCCATAAAAAACTTCACATATCCCAATAAATTCAATAATGTCATCCAGAGATCTCAAATCTCATCAATTATCAAATATTGTTGCTCGGCTAACACTGTGTTCTTTCGCTCGGTTTCCTCTATATTCCTCAACATTTCACTGGTGCTCGACCATCACTGGCTTCACTCAGCATCAACTTTGCTTTGCTCGGCATCAACCTCACAGTGAACTGTCAGTGAAAGATAAACAACATATCACTTTTCCAATGTGCCAAATGATCAAGTACCCTTGTGTTTACTCATAACTCAACCGTTTCCCTCGGTCTTCTTGTTATCCTTTTCTTCAAATCAAATAGATATGGTACTCAAATAGATAGCAATAGTCTCACCAGTTAAGGTTTGACATCAATGAAAAAATAATAATTGTTTCCATTATAGCTTTCAAAACAATCTTTCCAACAATCTCCCTCTTTGGAATTGATGGCAACACTAAACAATAAAAAAATAATTTGCAACCATAGTTACCATACAACCCAAAAAGTACCTGTGTTCCTTGTATGAAATTTTTTTCATTAATGTCTTTACCTTCATTCTGATTCTCATCTGTAAAACTTTTTCTCCCTCTGTGTCTGTGATCACACTGATGTTTTTATGTTTTTTTTTATCAATCTCTTTTCAATAATCTCTTCCTTTTTCTCAGTAAACTTCTCCCTCTATCTTTCTCAGTATTTTCTCCCTCTTTGACAACAATGCCAAATACGTTGACATCTTCATCATGTAGATTCTTTTGTTCAAAAATTTGTATCATGATATTCCTGTCATCTTGCTTATGATTGATACTCTTTTGTTGTCCTTGTCTATCTTTCACAACTTTAGGCAACATCCTAAAGTGTGATTGCTTGTGCATCAATATGAAAAATATTTTGAATATGACATTTGATGCAACAATACAATTCTAAACTAATTAGCATCAGTTAGGGGAATCACCCCTAATTTACCTCATAGATACTCATGAGCATCCTTGGGTAGTGCCTTTGTAAATATGTCTGCTAACTGTTCCTTAGTGTTCACATACTCCAGTCTCACTTCCTTCTTCTGAACTAGCTCCCTCAAGTAATGATACTTGATAGCTATATGTATTTTCTTAGAGTGCATTACAAGGTTCTTAGAAATATTAATGGCACTCGTGTTATCACAATATATGACAACTGGTTCTATGATTTATTCTCTCATACCTTTCAGTAGTATCTTCAACCACACAATATTAGAGCAATTGACTGCTACTGCCACATACTCGGCTTCAGCTGTAGATTGTGAGGTGCAGTTTTGTATCTTGCTTGTCCATGAAACTAATTTTTTTCCCAAAATAAATGCTCCTCCTATGGTTCTTTTTCTATCATTAATATTTCCAACCCAATCAAAATCAGTATAAACTCTACGTTCAAATTTATCATTCCTTTTGTAATACAGACCATAGTCATCTATTCCTTTCAAGTATATTGGAATCCTTTTTACTACCATCATATGAGTTTCCTTGGGATTGGCAAAAAATATAGCAAAAATTCCAATAGCTAATGCAATATCAGGTCTACTATGTACAACATATTGCAGTTTTCCAATCATTGATCTATACAGTGTTTGATATAATTCTATTGTCTCATTAGTTTTGGTTAACTTTTGTCTAGTAGCCATGGGTGTACTCACTAGTTTTGAATCTTCCATACCAAAATTTTTTAGTATCTCTTTGACATATTTTGATTTAGTAATATGGATACCATTCTTCATCTGATATATTTGTAAGCCAACAAATTTTTTTATCTCACCAAACATAGACATCTCAAATTTAGTTTGCATCTCCTTGCAAATTCTTGACATAGCATATCTTGTCCACAAAATATAATGTCATCAACAAAAAATTCAGCTAATAAAGTACCTTTACTTTGCTCTGTCTTCAAATACAGATTGTTGTTGTCATTGGTTCTAGCAAATCCAATTTTCATCAGGTGTTTGTGCAATCTCTCATACCATGCTTTGGGTTCTTGCTTCATTCCATATAGTGCTTTGTGTAATTTTCAAACCATATTCCTTTTGCTTGGGTCAAAAAATCCATCAACTTGCTTAATATATACTTCTTCTTCTAATATGCCATTTAGAAATGTTGACTTTACATCCATTTGATAGACTTTAAACCCTTTGTAGGCTGCATATGCAAGTAAGGTTCTTACACCTTCCAATCTTGCAACTAGAGAAAATGTCTCTACATAGTCAATTCCTTCCTCTTGTGCATAACCCTTGCATACTAGTCTAGCTTTATTCCTTGTTACCTCTCCATGTTCATTTATCTTGTTTTTGAATACACACTTAGTACCAATTACATTTTTATCATTTAGCCTCGGTACAAGTGTCCAAGTATTGTTCTTTTCAATCTATTCAATTTATTCGTTCATGGCTTGAATCCAGTCTTCATTGTCTAATGCATCTTTTACTATTTTAGGCTCAAAGTCACATAACAAGCATGAATCTTCTCTCAATTTGCTTCTTGTCATGACTGCAAAATCGTTTTCTCCTATGATTTGATCAGGTTTATGTTGCCTTCCAACATACTTTTCCAAAGTAGGTTCTTTCTCTATTTCAGATTGATCATTCATGTTCAATTGTAGTTGAAACTATGACTTGACATCTCCATCAGATAGCTCGGCAGTCACCTCCTGTTGTCTGACAATTTTGTTCTATGTCTTGGCAGGGGAAGTCTATTGCTCGGCAACATCATTCTCAGTTTCTTTAGAATCTTCCTCATTAGGGTAGGTGAATGATTTGTAACTTTTAGTCTTAGTCGTGCTTTTAGCTTCATTTCTTTCTGCATATTCATCAATTCTAACATTTGCACTTTCCACAATTTTTTTAGTGTTAGAATTCAAACACTTGTATGCTTTTCTTTTAGTTGAATATCTAAGAAATATGCCTTCCTCACCTTTAGCATCAATTTTTCCATTTCTATTATCCTTCAATATGAAAAATCTACTTCCAAAAACTTTAAAGTAGATTGCACTTGTTGCATATCCATACCATAGCTCATAAGGTGTAGCATTTGTATCTTTCTTGACTTGTACTCTATTCACGGTGTAGACTATTGTACTTACAGCTTCTCTCCAATATTTTTGTGCAACATTTTTCTCCATCATTAGTGTTCTAGAAAAATCCATGATAGATTGATTTCTTCTTTCAGCTATACCATTCTTTGGTGGAGTCTTAGGAGTGGACATCTATCTCTTTATCCTTCTATCATTGCAAAACTTGTTAAACTCATTAGAAATAAACTCACTTCCTCTGTCAGATCTCTGACATTTTAGACTCTTACCTGTCTCTTTTTCAACTTTTGCCAAGTACCACTTAAACAACTAGAATGCATCAAAATTTTCCTTAAGAAACATAACAATCATCATCAACAAATAAGATAAAATATTTGTCTCCCCAGTAACTTTTCTCACCAATAGGTCCACAAAGGTCAGTATGAACCAATTCCATAATTTCCTCAGAAGTATGAGTTTTTCTCTTAAAAATAGATTTAGTCATCTTTCCCAATTGACATTGCTTACACATTTCATTATTGGGATTCTTTAACTTAGGCAGCCCTCTAACCTTTTTCAATTTGCTTATGCTTACCAAGTTATCAAAGTTTACATGACACAACCTTCTATGCCATAACCAAACATCACTATATTGTGCAAACAAGCATGTCTCATCAGCTAAGTCTAGATAAAACAAGTTACCTTTTGTTTGCTCACCACCTCCAACTAATTCTCCATTGGTATCATAGATCTTTGCTTTCCTGTGATGGAATTTAACTCTGTAACCAGAAGTATTCAGCTATGAAACACTCAATAAATTATACTTAAGATCATCAACCCAATATACATCATCACATCTGATTTTGTCAGTCAATTGAATTGATCTTTTCCCTTTGATATGACATGGTGTATCATTTCCAAATTTAACATAACCACCTATACACTGATCTAAGGTTTCAAATTTATCTTTATCACTGGTCATGTGATGTGAACAACCACTATCAATAATCCAACGATCACCTTTGCTCATATAAGAAATTAGTGTAGTTTTCTCATCATCATCAGAATCATCTTTCATTGCTACATACACAACTTCTATATCATTTTCATTAGTGCAGTTTTCTCATCATCATATTTTTCATCAGATTTATCAGAATCATTGTCATAAGCTTCTTCATCTATATATCAGGATTTCTTACCTTTGTCTTTGTAATCCTTGTACTTCCTGAAGTCTCGGTCATCCTTCCTATCTTTATAAGTGTTGTCCCTTCTTTCATCTTTGTCATTCTTATCAGGACATCTTGTAGCAATATGACCAACCTTGTTACATGAAAAACAGATAATAGGAAGTTTACCTTTGAATTTTCCTTTTCCTTTGGATAGTCTTCTTGCCATAAGTGCCTCAAGTTCTTCTAAACCATCATAAAAAGTGTCACTTTCACTATCACTATCCACACATTTCTTTCCTTTGTTTGATTTGTTGAGGACCATCTGGGACTTGAATGCCGATTCAATGGCTTGTGGAGTATAGTTATCAAAATTTGACATCTCAAATGTAGTAAGTCTGCCTACCAGACTTTCCAAAGTCAAATTGTTGTTAGGAGTTCATCTCTATTCCTAAATTGCAGATACTCTAATAGCATAAATAGGAATAAGTGTTCTTAGTACCTTTCTCATGATGGTGTTATCATCAATGGTTCCTTTAGCTCCTCTAATAGCATTTACAAATTCCTTTATCCTACCATAATATGAACTATATTTTATCCTTCTTGCATTTTCATTTCATCAAACTTACCTCTCAGGCTTTTAGATTTGGCTTTTATCATATTTTTGTCACCTCCATAGATGGTTTCAAGGGAATCCCACATTTTCTTTGCGCTTGTACAGTCCTTTATGTCTTCAAACTCATGATAGTTTATGGATGATGTAATCTCCAACATTGCTTGATTGTGTTCTTGCTTTTCTCTTAACTATGCAACATTCAGAGCTCCAGTAGGGGCTACATATTCTTGATCAACATGACATTTAGTAGAATCACCAACACCAACCAAGTGAAATTTCATCAAACTTTTCCAAGCCAGAAAGTTATCCTTGTTCAACTTTGGTACCTCCCTTTTATACATCTTGATCTTTTGCTCCAAGTACCTTCAAACTATTTAAAGAGAACTAAGCTCTGATACCAATTGTTAGAATGAATTTAGAATAACTGAGAGGGGGGGTGAATCAGTTATCCTTAGGTTTAGATGTGCACATTTAATACTTTATACCAATTTGAACAATTCATATCTGCTCGGCAATAATTACATAAAAGTGTTTAGTTTACTGTACTAATGAAATAAGCTTGCAGAAACTTAATAGTAAAACACAACATAAACATTCACACATTTTGACTCTATGATATAAGGTGGAAACCCAATTTGGGAAAAACCACTAGTAACATGCTACCAAAATTTCACTCTTCTAAAATGAGCTTTGTTAGGAAACAACCCTGTTAAACATTACAAAACACACTGTCAAATGTGCCCTGGTTAAAGGATTTAATCACTTTGTCAGGAGTGGCCTTGTTAGAGGACTTAGAACATTCCAATCTTAATGTCACCTTACTCAAAGGATTTATACAATGACTGTTAGGTCAACCTTGTTAAAGGATTTGAACTGATACAATGGTTAGAAAGTAATCAGTAGGTTTGATCTGATTCATACAACTTACTTTGCAATCTAGATCCAATTAAGCTCTTATGCTAATTCACTGAGAGGCCTCCATTCTCATCTCAAACTCTAGATATTCTTGGAAATCAATCAAGCAATCTCTCTCTGCTTCTCTGCTCAGCCTTCTTTTCTTAGATCTTTCCAGCCAGTCAATTAACCATGCAATCCTCTTGCATACTCTGTATATACTGGCTGGAAAGATCTAAGAAAAGAATGCTGAGCAGAGAAGCAGAGAGATTATCATATACCTCTTTATCTAGGTCAGATAAATCATTTTCCGCATAATCAAGATTGTAGATCTTAGGTTAGGTCAAATTCAATGGATCTTTCCATTATTACATTTAATTTATTTCTCCAATACAATCACCAAATAAATCTTGAATCTATGTGTTAATAATGGTTCCCTATGCATATAATTAATGAAGACCAGAATTAAATATCCATAACAAACTTCACATATTCCAATAAATTCAATAATGTCAGCCAGAGATCTCAAATCTCATCAATTATCAAAATATTGTTGCTCGGCCAACATTGTGTTCTTCCACTCGGTCGCCTCTGTAGTCCTTAGTATTTCACTGGTGCTCAGCCATTACTAGCTTCGCTCAACATCAACTTCTCTTTGCTCGACATCAACCTCACAGTGAATTGTCAGTGAAAGATAAACAACATATCATTTTTCCAATGTGCCAAATGATCAAGTACCCTTGTGTTTACTCATAACTCAACCATTCCCTTCGTCTTCTTGTTATCCTTTTATTCAAATCAAATAGATATGGTACTCAAACGGATAGCAATAGTCTCACTAGTTAAGGTTTTACATCAATGACGAAACAACAATTGTTTCCATTATAGCTTTCAAAACAATCTTTCCAACAACAAATGCAGCTTCCATTTTCTTGTCCTTCCTTTATTTCTTATTTCATCATTGATCTTTAGTGGACCCCATTTTGATACACCCAACACTGATAATCAAGAAATCATGTTAGTATGAATATTACTATTCTTATATACAAGTGCATACAATCATCACTAGTGCTTAGGTGACCATGAGAATATGAATACGACTTATGTAAGATGTTTGATTTTGTATAATCACCATGAATAATTTCTTTATTCTAATGATATGAATACTAATGAGTTAAGTTTTTATATTGCATTTTTCCACAAGTATCAAGATATGACATATCATGATGTCCTAAGTATTAATTGCGTCAACAAACAAATAGAAAATAAAGAAAATATCATATGCCTTCCTTGATCTTCTAGTACAATGACTCATGGAATATCTCCAGAGATATGATAATAAAAAATTGATAAGGTAACAATCCATTCTAACATAGGTGTTTTCTTTGGTCTCAGAATTAGAGCCTCTCATGTAGCTTTAGCATTGTCATCATAGACCTTGTAAAAAAAACTGATGTAGATCACAAACAGAAATCAAAGAAAATAGCATGCCCCTTGTCCTTGTGTTTCTAGCATTAGAGCATCATTTAAGAACTCAGGATATATGAGAAGTAAAAAATTATCACTGAAAAAATAGTCATTCAAAGTAAAATATCCTAACTCCTCATTCCTATAGGACATATACATCATAGAGACACCCAAAAATTAGAATTCATGCAAGCATACCACAGGAATAGTCATTTCTGTACTTGTGTTGTTGATTGATAGATTCAATATGATCATGTTGATGACAGGATGAGTGTTTAAGAAATATTGTTTTCTTTGTTGGTATGAGATGTGACTTGATTAGTGGTATTGAAAAACACCTTTGGTTGATTGGTGGTATTGAAGAAATATTGTTGGTTGATTGATTTGGGTGGTATTGAGAAATACCGTTGGTGAATTGATTGCCTTGAAACATATTGAAATTATTTGTTTACAAGAAAGATAAGATTA
>MU227690.1:3066322-3091028 GCA_018584345.1 Thuja plicata | reverse complement strand
TTGAGAGTGGTCGACAGCATTTAAAGAGGACATTGAAGACCAGCTGTGATGGGTAACCATCATGGAACCAGAAGACATGGATACTACAAATGAGGAGCCAATATTCCAGAAATGCAAGAATGTAGTGCTACTATATTCCCTTCGTGCTCCCATCATGTTGACTTGGTCACCCAGACTTCATTGCATATGTCGTGGGCTATTACATTTCCTTTTTCCTCTCTTGTGTGATTTTAGTTAGATGTTTCCTTTTCTGTTTTAGAATAAAATGTCGATCCTCTATTTATAGGGACTAGACTGTTAGTTTGTAAGTTTGGAAGTTTTGGGAATACATTATTCTATTGCATCTTGCACAAAAAATTCATTTTCCAGTTTCATGTATCATTCTTATGTAATCAATTCTTGAAATATAATGAAGTGACTTTTGGTTCATCTTTTGTGTTAATAGATTAGCAAAAGCTGACCAAGGGGGCCCACTTGGGAGGTGGATTAGAGTAGAGTAGAGTAGAGTAGATTTACTTTCAGCATTCCCAACATTCTAGATAGAAGAATACAGTTTCTTCCTGCCGCATTGTACTTTGTGAATGTTCCCACAGCACCTGCAAGGATAGTTATAGTGAATGCTCTAGGTTGAAATAATAGGGTTAAGTAGAGTTTGCAATTTGTAGCATTAATTTTAGGAAGGAGTAAGTGTGTTTTGTTTCTTTCAGCTCTAGCATATATTTCTTTCATGTATTTTACCTTCCTGTAGCATAGGTAGAATGATTCTTTAAAGAACTTAGTGCACATATAGTACTGTACCATTTCAAGTATACGCCCCCAGGTTGACAAACTAAATGTACCTCATGGTGGGAGAAGTAATCCTTAGATTGAATGAACTATTCTTAAGAGAGGCTTTGGGCATGATTACTGAGCACCTATTGTGAGGTGGTTTATTTTTTCCACCACTGTTGAGGATGGTGTCAAGCTAAGAAACTTTCTGAGTCATTTTTCATTTCTAGCTAGCTTTTAAATAGTGGTTTGTAGTCCAAAATTTTCTTCACCAGTGTGAAGAATTCATTTGCATGCATCGAAGGGGAAGAAGAAGAGATGGATATGGTAGATTTCTTCTAGGAAAGTCTACAAATTTGAATGAAGAAGTTGAAGTAGCTGAGTTACCTTTTGTTGATGCAAGTCCTGAGTTTCCTACAGCATCTTCCTCTGGAGCAGAGCCTTTTGACATAAGTGGTCTTTAGCCTTTCGCTAAAATCTTGGCCATCTTTCTTGATAATTCCAATCCAAACACACATGTTGTTAACAATCCTATAGCTAATATTCCTTTCTAGCAGCAACTCTAGCTCCCAATACCTCTAGTAATGGAACAACCTACCTTCCTGTTTCCTCTACCGAACCTTATAAACAATGCTAATCTCAAAAATATACCCACTATCACACTCCAAAAGTTTTATGACCTGATAATCGAAGATCTTGACACCTTTTTGTTCAATTTTGACATCCTCTATTGTATCTTTGACTATAACACCAATGCCCACAAACTCAAACTGTTTCCAATAGCACTGAAAGAGTCAGCCTTACGATGGTTCATGGGCTTAGCAGCAAACATAGCAGCAACTTGGGATGAAATGCAGACTTTGTTTCTACAAAAATACAAAGAGTATTGCAAAGGGAGTGACCCAAGGGGAGATGAAATTTTTAGAATGTCGCAAAAGGAGGACAAAACATTGGAGGACTATGTTTCACGTTTCTTATACACAATGCAGAAGAATCCCCAACATGTTCTTGCGGAGGATTTATAGAAACTAGTCTTCTTAAGAGGAGTAAACAAAATCTATATGGAAGCACTGAACCTCATGGATGGTGGGGACATATGCCAATATTCTTGGGATGATCTCAATAAAATTTTTCTCAATTATTCCAGATCAACTGGGAAGAAAGGTAGGGCATATCGGTCCATAGGCACCAAAGGGATCAGTTTAGGAATTTCCAAAATGGAGATATCTAACTTGCTTGTGGATTTCAAGAAAGACATCATTAATGATGTTGCTACACATCTTGACACCATGATTTCTAAGAAGAAACATGCATATTCTGAATCATAGTTAGCTGAGTACTGTCCTCATTGTCGTAAACAAAAGAAAGACTACAGATGCAAGCTGGTGGTGAACCTAGAAATCAACATTTGCCTACAGATTACATGAAGATAGAACGAGATGATGAGAAAGTGTTCTTTTTTTCTCAATGCCGACCATGGGCTTCAAGACAAGGTATGCCTCAGGACCCATTACAATTTTCAAATCCTTACAATAATTAATGGAAAAACTAAAGTTATTAGAATCCTTCCCAGTACTCTTAGCCAACCTAGAATAACCAGTCACCTAACCAGAAAAATAATCATTGGCCTAACAAGAAAAATAACCAGTGGCCTAACCAGCAAAATAATCAGTGGTCTCAGCCTCAGAATCAATGGCAACCACCACAAGGAAATTGGTAGCAAAATAACCAATGGAGGGGGCCTCCATAGTGGCCTAACCAAAAATCCTATTTTTCCACAATTGCAACCTCCAATCCCTCCTCCTACATTAATGCCACCTCTTGCAGCCACTAGTCTTAATCTAAAGCCAACCCAATTACCTTCTCATTCACAGCCTAATCCAAATAGCAAGCAACAACAACAACCAATGTATACCACTGATACACAATAGTACCCTACCTACGCACTACAGATCTCTGATATCCATTTGAGGTCTAATACCACTTTGCCTACATCCAAACATCCTATTATCATAGAAGTTGCAGACACTCCTAAAACATCAGCACCTCTTCCAGAGGCTACACTACAAAATACCACCCAATCAATTTAGAAATCTAGCAAAATTGATGTTAAAACCTCAGTTGATCCTCCTTTTCTACAAAGGCTCCCATAGAACAACCTATATCCAAAGAAGAAATGTTGTTTGATATTCTTGAGTAGCTAAAAAATATGCACATCCAAATCCCTTTGTTCCAAGGTATCAAAGACATTCCTATCTATGGAAAAGCTATTAAGGAAGCATGCCTTAAAAATCCTGGAAGGAAAAAGGACCCTCAAATAGTTCATGTGATAGTGCAACTTGCAGATATCATGTTGGGAAAGGTAGTTATACCCAAGTATTCAGACCCTGGAAGTCCAGTAGTTGATTTGATAATTAATGGACAATCTATGAAAAATGCTTTAGTTGATTTGGGAGCAACCATAAATGTAATGACCAAAGATACAATGCATAGATTAAGTATAGAGGGCTTGAGAATAACTCCAACAGTGTAACAACTTGCTGATAGTTCAAAATTCACTCCAGATGGTCTTCTAGAGGATGTAGTAGTCACCTTGGACTCATGGGAATACCCTGCTGATTTTCTCATCTTATCACCTAAAGTAAACTTTGCTAGCTATCCAATCATCCTAGGGAGACCTCGGTTAGCCACCACTAACATAAAAATTAGTTGCAGATTAGGTAGATGACAATTTCAAATGGTCAAGAAATAAAGAAGCTAGCATTGTATCCTCCTACCCAGCCCTAGGCAGACTTGGGAGATCCTATTTGGCCAAAATTAGGGGATGAGGAAGAAGAGCTCAACTTTGTTGCCTAGATCATGATGATGTACAAACAATCTTTTTTGAAAATGCAAGAGGAAGATGATGTAATACTAATTATTCTTACCAATGAATGTATAGTAGCAAAGGATGTTTCTGAAAGTTCTATTTTACAACTTTGTACCTATGAGAACTATGTCTTTCCAGAAATCCCTGAGATAATTAGCCAATTACTACCATGTGAAGTAGCTACAAGCCCAGTACCTGAAATGTCAATGGTAGAGCTAACAACTACTATAGAAATTTCCCCTGGTCACAATTTCCATGTGAACAACAAGTTACCATCACCACAATTGGCATTGTTAACCAAACTCCTATGTAAGCATGAGAAATCCTTTGTGGGGGATTAAAGAGATATGATAGGTTTGAAACCCAAACTCTACACCCATAGGATCTACATTAATGATGGCATCTTACCACTTTGTCAGCCTCAAAGAAGGATAAACCCAGCCTTGCAAGAAATAGTCAAAACTAAATTGCAAAAGTTACTAGATGTTGGTTTCTTCTATCCAATCTCTAATAGAAAGTGGGTATCACCTTTGGTCATTGTACCTAAAAAGGGAGGGAAATGGTGAATATGTGTGGATTACAGAGAGTTGAATAATTCCACAAAGAAGGATCATTTTCCTTTACCATTTATTAACCAAGTCCTGGACACTCTGGCTAGTAAGAAATACTTCTCATTTCTTGATGGATACAACAGTTACAATCAGATCAGAATTGCTCTAGAATATCAGGAGAAGACCACATTCACATGCCCTTGGGGCACATATGCTTATTCTGTATTACCATTTGGCTTATGCAATTCACCAGCTACTTTCCAGAGAGCTATAATCAACATCTTTCCTGACATATCACATGATTGTATGGAGATATATATGGATGACTTTACTACATTTGGTGTCACCTTTGAGGAAGCCCTGAATAATTTGGAAAGAGTACTAATCATATGTTAGGAACACAAATTGTCTCTCAATAGTGAGAAATGCTTCATGATGATGTAGGAAGGCATATTGCTGGGACATTTTATCTCTGAAGCTAGAATCCAGGTAGATCCTGCAAAAATAGAGGTAATTCTCACACTACCTATCCCTATAAAGAAAAAGGACGTTAGGTCTTTTATAGGACATGATGGCTACTATATGAGGTTTATCCAAAATTTTAATCAAATAGGTAGTCCTCTATATACTTTTCTTACCAAAGAGGTCGAATTTTCTTGGACAAAGGAATGTGATGAATCCTTCCTATAGCTTAAGTCACTGTTGACAATTGCACCCATACTTAGGGGCCCTAACTGGTCTTTCCCATTTTACATTCATATAGATGCTTCAAACTACACAATAGGTTCTTTCCTAGGACAAAATTCTAGTAACCTAGAGAATGAATTTTACTACATTAGCAAGAGCCTCCATGGACCAAAGTCAAAATATACAGTGACTGAGAAAGATTTACTAGCAGTAGTTTATTCTCTAAACAAATTCCATCATTATATAACTGGTTATCCCATTTTTGTTCATACTGACCATGCATCAATTAAATATCTCATGAAAAAGTCTTCCATCATAGGAAGGTTAGCAAGATGGCTCCTTCCTTTGCATGAATTTGACATTACAATCATTGACAAGCCTGGGAAGGCAAATGTAGTAGCTGATTATCTATCTAGAATCCACCATGTAGAAGAAGATACTACTCTGATAGATGATGCATTTCCAGATGAGAATTTATTTCATATTGTTGTCCAAAGTCTATGGTATGTAGACATATCTAATTAACTTGCATATAAAAAAATGCCAACACATTTTTCTTATAAGGATAGGAGACTTCTTGTAGAGAAAAGATTCCATTTCTCTTGGATTGATAAGATACTATTTTACACTGGACCTAAACAAGTAATGCAAAGATGTGTGCGAGAAGATGAGACATATGACATTCTACATGCATGTCATAATGAGCCATGTGGGGGACACTTTGAAGAAAAAAGGAAAGCCCAAAATATTTTAACAACTGGATATTACTGGCCTACACTTCACAAGGATGCAGCCAGCTACACAAGGAAATGTGACAAATGTCAGAGAATGGGCCGACGAACCAGATCAAATGAAATCCCCCTCAATCCATAGGTGGTGGTAACTCCATTTGACAAATGGGGCATGCACTTCATTGGCCCAATAGACCCTCCATCCAATGGGAAGTTTTAAATCCTGGTATGCACTAATTATCTGACCAAGTGGGTCGAAGTAAAAGCCATGAAGCATACCCAGGATCATAAGGTTGCCAAATTTTTGTATGATGAAATTTTCACCAGATATAGAGTGCCAAGAGAACTTGTTACTGATCAGGGTGCTTGATTCACTTCTAATATGATAAAAAATCTCATGAAGGAATATAATATCAGACATTGGAAGTCAAGCCCCTATCATCCTCAGGCCAATGGACAGGCCAGAGTTACAAAAAGGTAAATTGAAGCCATCTTAACAAAAATAGTTCATTTTCATCACCGATATTGGAGCAACAGACTATCAGAAGTCATCTGGGTGTATAGAAAAACCTAGAAAATAACCACAGGGTTCACTCCATTTGAGCTATTATATAGAAAATCAGCAATGCTACCCATTCAATTTGAACATAAAATTTTGCGGACAACACTGGAGTTAAATGATGATCTTCATGTAGTACAGAAAGAGTGATTGTTGCATCTCAATTCCTTGGATGAAATGCACAAATATTCCCTAAAGTGCACTAAAATAATCCAGAAGCAAAGGAAAAAGTGGCATAATTCACATATTAAGAGCAAATAATATCAAGTTGGTGATTGGGCATTACTCTATGATTTAAAATTCAAGGAAATACCAGGGAAGTTGTTGACAAGATGGCTGGGGTCATATGAAATAAACCATGTCTTCACCAATGGAGCCATCCAATTGACCACAATTGACCTAGTACACTTCAAGCTATTAGTCAATGGACATCGGCTAAAGTTGTATCACCAGCCTCAAACAAAAGAAGACTTCCTACAGTGATTCTGACAACAAGTTTCAAAAGAGAAACAAGTTAAACTTACTACAGAAGAGGGTGCAACCCTTCTTCCTACAGCCCTTCAATATAATTCCATTGAGCATGTACATAATAAAAACTTTGTGTTTACATGAAGTCCATTTCTCCATTCACTTTGTAATTCTTCTTTCCAACTCATCTCATTTCTTTATCTTCCACCCACCCACCTTCCATGTCATCACCATTTTCCTTTCTTTTCTTCAAATAAGAGCCAAGTACGCTGATGCAAGCCACTGCCACTATTGTTCCACTCTTGCTACCTTTTTCTAGCACGTGCAATGATCGAATGATAGGTACAATATTTTTAAATTTTTTCCATTTTTAGCCTATAGATTTTGATGACTATATCTAGTACTGCAATAAATGTATCATTACAACATTAAGTTAGTTCTATTCCTTGTGCCAAGTATGCCAAGTGTGGACACTTGTCAATTTTTCATAGGGGGGAGGGAAGTGTATTAATTCCTAAAATGTCATTTCTATTTACTCCTAAAATATTTAACGTCACCTCAAATATGTACTTTGCCTTTGTCTCATTAAATCCTATTGCTATATCGCACAATTGTCGTACCCTTATTCCCAAATTATCTCTGATTGTCAAACTTGATGTGACTTATAATTAAATTATGTTGAAACCCATAGTAAAAGATATAATTTCTCTTGTTAAAACACATCACCATTGTTCATGTTAAGAATAATAGAGGAATTCAGAAGAAAGACTATAATTTTAAAATGAATAGTCTAAAACACAAGAAGGAATAAGGCATTTATCAACTACAAAGTAGACAAATTGAAAAAATAGCAAGCATAGATGGAAGGGCAGTTGCAAAGACATGATCTAGTAGTACATGGTGTTTTACTTTCAGATGTTGAAGCGGTAAGAGGGTTTAATGCATGTGGCTGGTTAGGATATTTTTTAAAGTTAACAGAGTTTGATGAAGACTCAACAACTAAATTTGCAAACACATTTGAAGAAGGGCAAGAAACTATATGGGGATTGATAGTGGTCACCAAAAAATAACGGATAGAAAAAGTTACTGGGTTACCAATGGTTGGGGATCACTACCCCAATGTTCATGATGCCATATCAGCTAGGGCCTAGTTTACCATACCAAGTGACCCTCCTCTAGAGATTATCAAACAAGGGTGCAAAAGAATGTCTATCCCTCCTCCATATAATTAATTGGCCATGCATATCAGGTATTTTACATGTGAAGGGAGATTTTCCAATTTGCACTCACATCATTTTAAATTAATGAGTTATGTAAGGCATAATATTTCAATGAATGTCCCCAATTTCTTGTACAATATGCTATGCATCAACGCTGAGGAGACCCAGAAAGGAAATGTCAATTCTGTCACCCACCATGCCCTAATTAAATTGATTATAGAAAGATCTCTTAGGGATGCCTCTCCCTTGACATGGTTAGAATTTGTTCAGCATAAAACCTTACAACATCAGGTTAACCCTAATGTGCAATATGTTCATGATGATGCAATACCAATTGACCCAACTGTTGAGCAAGATACCTAAAGGGAAAAAACTAAAAAAAATGCAAGAAAGTATGGATTTACCTACTCATGAGAGAAATGTACCCACTTCTACCTGAACCAAGGTAAAATGGAAATTAGAGGGAGAAAATTTTGTTCCTGCAGCCAAGCTTTAAACCCCTACAACCTCAAAGGGAAAGAAAAGGAAGTTGGTTCCTGCAGAAGTTACTCCTGCAACAGAGAAACCGAAGAAGGTTATTAAGAAAAAGGCTATATAAATTGAAGAAACCCCTATGCAAAGAAGCCCTAGAATGAGAGGAAAACTCCTTAGAGTATCCTCAGAAAGCCAACCTGCTTCCCCTAAGAAATCTGATGAAGAGCCTCATGTTCAAATTATTATGGACAATTCCCCAAATCAGTCTACAATTCCAGTCTTTCCTCAAAATTCACAAGATACATGTGAACCTGAACCTGATGTCTACCAAAACATCCCCCAAGAAATCCATTAGGATATCTCAGACAACAATGAGGATAATGCCTCATTAACCCATCAGTCAGCCCACTCAGAGACTGCTCTAGTTCCCTATAAAATAACTTGGTTAACAAGTTTCTTAGAGCAGTCATGGAAGGAACAGAGGAGGCAAAGTAACCATGCAGAAGATTGTGGCCCAATCACCGTACAGATGCTTCTCTTTGGATTACATAATAAGTATGTTTTAACAACAACTTTATGGGGAGAAGAGAAAAATAAAATGAAGAAAGTAATAACAGAGCAAGGGGAAGAGATTGTAGAGTTAAAAGAGAAATTGGCAAGACAAAACAAAAGATGGATCATGCCCTTTGTGTGTGTATTTTTTTACCTGTTAAGAGAGACACAACACTTCAATAGGTCATTGCATTAGTAGAAAACATGGTTAGATGAGCATATAAATCAACTAAAATTGACCTATTTCTTTCTAACTAAGAAGAGTATGATAAGAAACACAATAGCCCTCAGATTATGCTACCATCAGTGACATATATGACTTATTATGAAAGATTTGAGTTAAAACAAACTAAATGATAAGAAAACATGCATATTTATCTCTAAAAGTGAAGATAATAACAATGCATAATAATGAAATCTAAAACATGATATGAATCTATGTTTATTCTAACAACATAACAATGCATTTGATTCTAAAATTATGGGCTTATTTGTGCTCAAAAACACCTTCTATTTATAGAAGAATGAGGAGAGAGAGGGGGGACAAGGTGCATTAATGGAGTTGAAAAACTCATTAATGGTGTGTAAGAGGAAATAAATACCAAAGGCATTCAATAGGAATGGTGGAGACATGGGCTTAAGGAATCTACATTAATGAGGCATTAATGAGATCCTTAAAGAATTATGGGAAGGGTGTAAGAGGTACGCTTGAGAAAGTGGACTTGAGGAAAGGAATCTTGAGATTCCTTGACTTTATCAAGTGGGTGGAGTCCTTAATCATTCCTTAATGGAATGTGACAACATTAAGAGGTGGGTTAGAATAGAATTATAATTAGGATTAGATTTAGCAAGGGTGAATGGGTTGGGATAGGTTTGAACCCAGAGTCAAAGTGGTTGAAGTGGGTTAGGTTAGGGGTTTAGAGGAATATTAATGAAATTAATTAAACTTATTTAATTCATTCAAAAATATGAATATTAACTATTTAAGCATTTAATTTATTTTTAATAATCAATAGGACTATAACCAATTTAATTTAATTAATTAGGCTAGAGGAATGGGTTCATTTGCAAGTGAGAAATTGATTTAGGATTTTATTTAATTCCTTTATGATTAAATACTATAGCCATGTTTGAATTTGATTTGTTTTAAATTGGTTTAAATTGGTTTGAATTGTATGTTGTAGAAGTTAATATAATTTAGTGATAAAAATCACCTAGGACATTAAATCTGATTTAAAAATGAATTATACCAATGTAACATTGTCTTGACATAATTGGGGGTATGATCACACTTAGGGAAAATAGGGTCTATGGTCAGAGAAGACCAAATCCATGTGGTTACATTTTCCCCTCTTTGAATTGATGTGCAAGTAGCACATTGATTCAAGGAAATTTTTTGATTTTGACTTCAGAGAGATTGAGAATTTCACTCACGATCGAATGAAATGCCTATTGAGATCAGTCTTGCACTTGATTGAACTAAACTGATAGAATTGATTTTGAACTTGATTTTCATCCAAAGGTCAATAAAAGATCTTAAAGATACCAATTCTAAACTTGGTTTTCATCCAAAGATTAATAATACTGATTCCAAACTTGGTTGTCATCCAAAAGTCAGTATGAAGCTGCCAGGAGCTTAATAAGAATCTTTTAAAATGAGGAAACACAAGATATCCAGCTTATAAGAACCAAAGCTTTCTATCCAACAGTTCTGACTTAGTCAAGGAAATGGTCATGCCCCTAGTTGTTTGATAATGAAGTCATTTTATTGTTGATTGATAATAGTATGATCATGCCCCCTCAGGAAGAAAATCAAAGGAAAGGAAGGAGATCCCTTTGTGGAAAGAATGCATCACTTGCAGGAAGTGGTTAGGGAAGAAAGAACGGAATAGATAAAATGAAAAAGAGGGTGTGTTTAAGAGTAAACACATGAGAATCAAGTTAATTGCATGAAAATGTGACTGGTGGGATTGATAAAATGATGTCGAACCAAGATTTATGATGAGATGTGCAATTTGATGGATTTTTAGGACAAATGGACAAATCTACATTGTCAGGAGTTGTCACAAAAAAATGTTACTGGGCTGCACAAAGTACCTTAGGCACCTTCGATTTGGTTCTCAATTGATAAAAAATAGAATAGAAATGAAGTTTCAATTGCCTGGGAGGAGTTTTGGAACCCCTAAATAGCTCAAAAGACTAATATATATCTCAAAAATTACCATTTTATTATTCATTTTCACTTTTACCCATAGCAATTCTGAGTGCTCTATAGAGAAGATGGTGGTCCCCATGTAGAAACGTCATTTCAAGCTTAGCCATCGGCATGAGTACCTTACGAATTACCCACCTTTGGTAAGTACTCATAAAACTACCTCGTGAATTTTGCAATTTTGAATTTCATGCATTTTTTTAGCTTGTAGAGCCTTTGCAATTATGGGTCACATGTGAGATTCTAGATCACACCGCATCAAACCCGCATCGCATCTCATATTTTTGGGATCGTATCCTATTTTTCCAGATTTTTGCATCGCATCCAGGATGTCCTGGATTGCATCTAGTTTGTATTTTTTTGCCTTGTTTTTAGTGGAATTTCTATTTTGTGTCATACCCTGTCCATGTAGGATCATACCCTGCTTTTTGGGTCACATCCAGGATTTCTAGGATGGCACCCTGTGGTTTCAATCTCATCCTATATGTCTGGGATTGCATCCAGTAAAAGAGATTGCACCCTATCTTTCCAGGATCACATCTCATTTTTAGACTTAGAAGCGTATCCATTTTGACATGTTTGCTTGTCGTGAACCTTAAATTACTTAGCTGATTAGGAGTCTACATCTTTGTTGTAGATAGAACACTGATTTTATCCTTGAGTGTGTCAAAAATAGGCATATTTTAAGGTAGTTGCTTTTAGAGGCACATATCGAGGTCATGTGCTTGCCTTGTCTAGACTATTATCAACTAAGGAGCATGTGACAATAGTCCATTGTGGATTATGATCTTTGATAGGTTTACCTGATATAGGGGTAAACCAAGTGTTATTGACTACTCTTGCCGAGAGATAGCACTCAGAGCACAACACCTTCCATCTCCTGACCGGGGAGATGAAAATGACTCCAGAGGACATGTGGCACATACTGCATGTTTTTATTATTGGTGATGAGGTGTGCTTCAAGGCGATGTTTTCCGTGGTGATTGGAGTAGCTCATCAATATTTCCAGGAGGACACCATCGATCGGAGATACCTCTCATGGGACTATATGGTCGATGACTGTGATTGATTATCTGTGTACTTAGAAGGCTTGATAGGTGGCATCCTAAAGCCAGATAGAGGATAGCACAGGTTCATAGTCAGATGGGTGGACATGCTAGAGAAGATGATCATCCACAGATGAAGATTTGCATGGGGCAGTTGCATCTTAGCCCATATGTACCGAGAGCTGCATGAGATTGTATATCATTATACTCAGAGTATGACTGTAGGTATATTGATTCTTCAGATCTAGGCCTGGGAGCACATCCCTATTTTATAACCAATAGTAGATAGACATCAAGCACTAGAGTAGGCCTATGTAAATATGTATGTAGGTCCTATTCAGCAGCCCCATTTGGGCAAGGTAGAGTACTGGCAGAGACTTTTTGATGACATGACTGATGTCATATGGCGGCCATATTTTGATTGTGAGGAGTGGACCTCAGATGCTCAACAGGTTCCTTTCTTATTTCAAAGAAGGTACCCCATTGGGCAGACTAGATACATTGTAGAGGATTTTGTGCACTCTTGAGCTTTGAGATAGTACAATTGATAGTAGAGCAGGACACAAGACATTACCATATATACCCAGATCTGAGATGAGGCACCATTGTGGGGTGCCCAACTAATTTATGAGACCACTCATTAGGATATTAGGGACATGGTTGGATTAGATTGGGATCTCCTCCTAGATGTTGTAGATGCAGGCTGCTCAGATAGCTATATAGAAGAGATGCTTCAGCATCCATTTCCTCATTTCATAGTGCCAGAGGAGGTCATTCCTCACATAGAGGAGCCTATAGATTATGATCTAGATGAGTGCCTGGCTAGAGGGAGAGGAGGATCTCAGAGAGATAGGGGCGTGGTAGGCATGGAGGGAGAGATGGAGGTTGAGATGGGAGATGTCCTCCTCTAGACGAGGGGTGCAATGGTGGAGATGATACGGGTGGTGGTGCTGTGGGTGGCCATGCAGAGGTTGCCAGTGGTAGTAGAGAGGGTCAGCACACCAGATTCAAATTTGTTACTCCCCCAATAGATCCAGGTCCATTACTCATAGGGGATCAGTAGAGGTAGCAACAGTAGAGACAGCTAGGTAGATCACAGGATAGGCCTTCTGGATAGGGCTCAGGTAGGGGATCTGGTAGAGATGGAGATCCTCTATCCTAGTGTGAGTAGGAGAGAGAGAATCTTAGGGCACAGATCATAGCTCTAGAGGGCAGGCTCACTGCAACTGAGTCTAGGATCACTATATCAGATGCCTTACTTGTAGATAGGGACAGACAATTAGAGTGCCTCAGGGGAGAGAAGGATAGGCATGGTGACCTACTCAGAGAAAAGAGAGATGCACACACTCTGATAGCCACCCATCAGGGACAAAGAGAAGTATACTACTTTGCTTTATGCTATGCTTTCATTCCAGAGTGCCAAAGGGCTCTTTCATTTTCATGGGTAGTGCAGTAGTCTGAGGGGGCGATACCTCCTCCTCCTATAGATCAGGGAGAGGGGGAGCCAAAGTTGATTATGTATTTTGTTTACACATATATATTGTATATCTAGATCCTTCTAAGATCTTTCTTTTGTACATGACACACAAATATATATATCTAATTATTTTTGATCCCCTGATATGTTGATACTCTTTATGTAGACTTGTGCCATATTTTGATCTTCGTATTATGTTTTGAGATATATATCTGATGCAGCTATTCCTAATTCTGACATGTTTCATGATCTCTTTTTGCTTTGACAAATTTTTTTGCACATGTGATGATACATTGGTCATATGGTGAGTTACATTTATATGATGACATCATTTATGTTGTTTGGTGGATTTATCACTGATATAAATATGTTTCAAATGATACTATGTACAAATGCAAATGTATGTTTTTTTCTTATGCAATGTAAAATTTATGGATGAACTTTAGGATGTAGAAACGAAATGCAAAAATGCTTTATTTTGGTATTTTCTTTCAGTTTCATGTTATGATTGCGAAATGTATGCTATGGACATGCAACGATATTGATATCAGTAATATTAAATGGATGTTTTTAACTTGGATTTAGAAGAAGAAAATAGAAATCATTTTTAGCACAAATTTCCTTATGCTTTTTCTTCTTTCAAAATGCATCATGTAATCTCTAAATGGAGCTACATGAAAATTCTTAGGACTTGTCACTGATTTGTAGATATTGTAGCCTTTTATCATCATTGGGAACTTTTTGGAATGGATGCCACCTAATAGTACAACAATCATTAATACCCACTGATATTATGAAAGTATGAATACTATATGTTATTGAAATGTCAAAAATAGACTTAGACATCAAGGCATAGAAGCCAGGATAACAAAATAGTCACCTTCCTTTTATTATATAAAATTCTATGTAAGGAAAGATTTTGAATCCCCAATGACCTTGAAAATTCATATCCTTGGGTACATTATGCTTCATATACTTTAGTGAGAACTTGAATTAGAAAAATTGACAAGGAAATTGTTTGAAACTCACCGTAGTTTACACATAATGAAGATCGAGATATATGTGGCTATCCACACATCATAGTAGCTCTTACCATAAAAATCCAAGCTAGGTGAAATTTATAGGATCATTTGGAACAATTACCACATGCATAAAACCAAGAAAATGTTATGCCCCCTATCCTTGCGACTCTTTGTCTTTGCGCAAATGTCATGGAGTAACTCGGAAGGAATAACATCAATTATGAATCAATCAAATAAAATTCATAACTGCTTAGATGCCCCTAGGTAAATCATCATCATGCAACATAAAAGAGTCATAATCAAACCAAGATCAAACTATGTTTAAGTAGTTTTTGAGAAATACTTATTGATTCATTTTTCAATCACAGTATAGATTCATGAATCAAAAATATAGAATTTAAGAAAATATGTGTTCCATGTCTGTGTACAATTTTATTCCTTTTTACAATTCCAAGTGGTTCATAGGGACATCGTTCATGTTAATGCAAATTGTGTCATCCTTGTGTCATGAAAGTGATTTTTTGGTGAAAGCATCGAGAAGAATTGTATCACAAGACAAACCATCCTATGATGATCTAGCAGATGCAACCTATTAGACTGGCAAAGATACCCCTAGTGTAGAATGACTTGATCCTAAGACAAAAACGTAGACAAATCCCAAGCAAGAATAAGGGTTCATAGGGAAACAAAGTCAATGTTTAGCACAGGTGTAATCATGAAGGATTAGTAGTATCAACAATGTATTGATAGATGGAGCGCAAAATAAAAGTGATGCCAAATTGCCAAGTTTTCACCACTTGGCAAGACCTTTTCTTTCGTTTTGCTACCAAGATGCCCATTTTACCACGTTGTCATCAAGGAAATTTTCTCTTTTTTTCAATTTTTTTTTCTATTTCTGCTTTTTGAATTTTTTTGGAGTATCAAGGCACCTGTTTACCAGGTTTTCACCAAGGATACCCTTTTTCAGGACTTTTTCCACTATTTTTGGATTTCTTTAGGACCAATTTTCTGAATGTTTTTGGTATTTTTTGAAAACTATTTCACTGTACAGGCTCTGCTAGCCGATCATCAAGCATAGAACCACTTCAAAATCAGCATATTTATAGGATATGGAAGAACGTCTCCCTCAGGTGTAGCTAACTGATAAGCTCCAGTCCTAAAAGTAGCAGTGATAACATAAGGTCCCAACCAATTACATTAAAATTTTCCTTTCTGCTCTTTGTTAGGTGTTGGTGCTATTTCTTGTCAAAAATGTGCCTTGTAATTTTCATAAGGTCTCCTGTCATTAGTAGTGTCAAGGGCTTTGAAATTGGTATTCAAATTGGTATTCAAATTGTTTTTATGCCTCTGTAAAGTGTGCTCAAACCCTCAACCTAATTGAAAATGGTCAAAATTGACTAAAAACCCTAAGTGCCTCGGCCGGTTCTATTTTCGTGTTACTTTTTTGATCACTTAAGTCATATTAAGTCATGTGTCTGTGTTGAATGGGTTTTATCATCCTAACCACTTTAATAATTCCTAAGTCCCGCTATGTAGGTCCCTTTTACGTCATCCCCTTATGTATCATGCAAGTTTGAAAAGATTGGATGGCACGCTTATTAGCTTATATCTAAGATGCTCAACATCTAACGTATAAGCGAACAAGCAGAGGCAACATGTGTCCTTGGTGGGGCCGAGCATGTTAAGAAAGTTTTCTGTTAAAAGGCGAGCAACTCAGAAAAAATTAGATGGTGCGCTTATTTGCTTATCTCCAAGATGCTCGACATCTAACATATAAGCGAATAAGCAGAAGTGATGCGTTTCCTTGGTGGGGCCGAGCTGTTGAAAAGGCGTTCTGTTAAATAGTGCACAAGTTTAAAAAGATCAAATGGACCACTTATTCGCTTAAAGGAAAAGTGCATGACATCTAACATATAAGAAAATAAGCGATGATGACACCTCTCCAGGGAAGTATGTGGGTCCAATTGTAGACGAGTATGAAAGGTGTTAAAACCTGGAAGGATCTAACACTCGGCTTATTTGCTTATATCCAATATGCTCAAAATCTAATGAATAAGCGAATAAGTGGTGATGACATCTGGCAGTTGGTGGGCCCAGGCATTCAAAGCTGGCGAAGGTTTAAAGTTTAGTTTAGTTGCTGCAAATCTAACGGCTTGCTTATCCTCTTATCTCCAAGATGCTCGACAAATAACATATAAGTGAATAAGTGGAAGCGATACATGTCCTTGGTTGACAATTGTTTTTGGGAAAGTAAGATGGCCGTCAGATGTGAAGGATGAAGCCTAGAATCGACGGTTCAAATTCAAAGTTGATAAAACAAGTTGCAGAGAGTTGTTAAGCCGCAAAATTGAAGCTGGTAAATTAATTACAGAACGTGTGACAACTCCAGTCAAATTCAATTCGAAAGACTGATTTGATTGAGGCCATAAACTGATTAAGTCAATTGCAATATCAATGATTCACCAAAACCATTTGAGCAAAGATGGAATTAAAAGAAAACCAGCTTCACGGGACTTCTGTGCAGAATGGGTAAGCTCACTGATTCATTACTACTCAAATTGAGATAGAGTTTGCAGTTTAGAGAAGGTTTTAGAGCTCTTGTTTCAGAATTTGGCTCTAGTATTGATAGCAACCCCTTAGAATGGCCCCTAGAGTTTAAATTTTAGGATAGGTTGATTACCAAAAACGGAACGTTAGGGAGGATTTATTACAGGAGTTATTGTTGTCCTCAAGGGATGCTACACAAGCTAAGAAGGCAGTGCCTCAACATCCCCACTTCAAAATGGTGGATGGGTTATATTATTTAGGAAGGTGGGCAAGAGATGTTACTACTAGTTTAGATGCCCTTACTCTGTTTAGAGCAGCTTATATTCAAAGAAAGGCCCCCACCCCAAACTGTAATATTTGGGAACTAGATGTTGGAAAGTTGATAGCACCTAGTGTATTCATGGACACTCATTTTCTCATTCTAATACTAAACACTTATGATAAGGTGTCTAGGACTGTTAGAGACACCCAGGGAAATATAATACTGACTGTAACAGTAGATGAAATCAGAAGAATTTTCAAGCTGACTAACACTTCCCAGAATATGGATGATATTAACCTCAAATATTTCAAAGAAATATACAATAACCAAAGAGATTATTACAGAGGTGAAGTAGTGAAGGGGTATTCTAATAAGATAGGAAATTTGGTTTTAATAGGACCAGGAAACCCTAAACCTTTCAAAGTGGATCTTTTCATTGGCAAGGCAAGGAAAATGTATAGTTCCCTGTGCAATATTTTGGGGATAAATGAAGAGATGACCATGCCAGTCCATATAATGTTGATGGTTGTTTAGATTATACATCCCCACTTGTCAGTAGTGTTTGATTATGCATCCTATATTTCTCAGGAGATGCATGATGGTTTTTCAGGGATCAAAGATGGCAATATACAAAAGCCAATGGGTTGGTATTCCCTTATGATGCATATGTTCTTATTTAATAGTGCAGATTTCTTTGAAGAAGAAATGGAATTGGAGAGATTCCAAGATGATGAAGAATTGCTTGTTCAGATGTGGAGTGCAGATTTGTCCTGGGATAGAAAGAATGCAAGTTATGTATACTTTGACAAAGTTTTTGCAACCAGGCTTAAGTCATTACTAAGCAACCAAAATGCAAGAGTTCATAATGAAGTAATGATTCTTTTAAGGCCTATGGAGTATGCCCCTGAGTTGAAAATTTCTCACAACTAGGGAGATTTGATACTGTACCCTTTTGCCATAGTGATTAGGGTTTATGGTTTTAGAGGTGTTCCTTATGTGCTACCCTATAGAGTCCCACTCAAAATTCAGATAGAAGAAATCATAAAACAATTAGGTGGACTGCAGGAGGAAGCTTTGACCAAAAAGATGAAGGGGACTATCTTCCCTACCCTCACTAAAGCCCATCACTTTATCATAACAAAAGGAGGGTGGACACAGTTTGACAAATACTTTGAACCCTATCATTTATCCACTTCCATAGCCAGGTGTGCAGACAATGAAGATTTTATCATGGGCATGTTTAGAAAGAGGACCAATTGTATAATGATAAAGCATCAATTCTACTATCCAAAGGATATTATCAGGAACATTTTTGACCTAGAGGTTCAAGAAGTCAGAAAGGAAAAATGGATGGCATATACAAAATCCTTGGACTTTGTCTAGAATTTTGAAAAGACCTACGATCCTCTAAAGGATTTTTTCCCATGGTATTATAAAATTGATTCACTAATGAATCTTTTTGAGGGAATAATGCAAACCCTGAATGAGAAAAGGAAGAGAGCAATTGAGAATGACCCAGAAAAGGCTCTAGCTATTATGAATAAATTTCCATAGAGCTGAATAGTTCCATCTGGGAACTATCTAGTATACAAAAGAAGAGGATATACCACTGTTGCTCCTAGAGTTGATGAGCCCACTCAACATAAGGGAAAGAGGGAAATGGATACTCATATTCAAGAAGTACCCTCTCCGAAGAGGCAAAGGGTGGAGAAAAAAGAGTAGGGAGGTGAATTGTATTCTCCTTCTCAATCCCCTATGCAATTTGATGACCAGACTATTAATGAGAAATTGCTCAAGATGAGAAATGCTGGTGAAGTAGTCATTACTACTCAAGAAATACAGGAAGGGATGCCAAAATAGCCTAAACATACATCATCTGACCTCACAGTGGAAGAATTTTCTGGCAGGGAATTAGACCATGTGACGAAGCAAGCTAGTGATGAATTCTTGTCTGATGACAATTTCATCCAAACTAGGGCTTTTATCCAGTTTCTATGGAGATGCCATATTGGTGAATACAATGGTAAGTGTCAGAAAATGATAGAAGCTCAACCCAATGTTGCCAAGGAGGACATAGAAAAAGAAGTCAAACAAGAATTGATATTGAAATTTGATAAGATTACTCCCAAAGAGGGCAGGAAAATGATCAAAAGGCAAGGGGTTCTTATATTGCCACAATGGGATTTAGCCAATGCAGTGGTTTTTGATGCCATAAGGAAACAAGAAAAACCCATAAGCCCTATTGGGACATTAATTGGTGCCCAATTTAGTGAGGATCATGCATCATTGGCAATTTGGTCACTTAAGAAAAGGGACAAGAGAAGAATTAAAGAAGATGATGATACTAAAGACACAGGCAACCTAATTATGAAAAGGGTTGTAGATACCTCAGGAACTGAAGTGGCTAACCTTGTTGTATAGGCTACCAATTTGAGCATGAAAGTATCAGAGAAAGAGAAGGAAGCATATGGTAGTCTGAATGAAAAGTATGAGTTTGTGCTCAAGGATTATAATGAAGAGAGGGTTAAATCTTTGATGAAGGACAACAAAATAGCAGAGTTGGAAGGTAAGCAAAAGATTCAATTGATGCTCCAAAGGGTAATTGATCAAGACCCATATCAACCTTCCTCCTTAAGTCCATTCATAACATATCCCCCATCCCCTACACCTCTAAGTCCTACTACTCAGGAAGTTGTTGATGCCAAGAGAGCAGAATTGGAAGTTGAGAAGAACAGGCTAATCAGTGAAAGGACAAGATTGGAAGAGGAGGGTAAGAGGGACCTAGAATATTCCCCAGCATACAAAGAGGCTGATGATTTGGTGAAGCAAAAATGTTCTGATCAAATATTCTCCAACCTCAAAAGGTGTGCTAGTGAGGTCAACCACTCTAATCTCTACCTACTAGGGAAGAAGATTGCAAGCATCATCAACAAATATGAGGATGAAAAGGAATAATGGAATATAATAGTGAGTAAATGGAAAGGGAAGGCATACCATGTTAAATATTTCAATTCCCTCTCAAAAGAGAAAAATAATATTGATATTATTCTGATAAGCACTCATAAGTGTCTCAAATTGATGGTCAATTTAGACACCAAGAGAAACATGGTCATGAAGAAGATCACAACTCTGAGAGGGGAATTTTCTAAGGATAGATATGATATGTATCCCTATATGTTCAAAGAGGATGGGAACATAAAGAATGAAGCCCTATGGATGAGGCAATTAAATGAAGCAATAACTAGCAAGATAAAAATTATTGCCACTTTGGCAAATACTGGCTGGTTTGTTTTAACCATTGATATTTTGAGCAAAGCCAGGGCATTTTTTGAATATTGGGAAGTAGAAGTAGAGAAGGAAAATAGTGACTGGGAGGAGTTTAATAGCCGAAAAGATGAAGTTCTCAATTTTAGTTGGCCCAGTGATGAGGTGTTCACCACGTGGGTTAGCAAGTATGGAGTAGTCACCCCAGTAGCATGAGACAATAAATATGAAGGGGACAGCTAACACCAAGGAGGTTGAGTGAATGGAGAAAATTAGATATTTGGGGCCTCTACACCAACAAGAGAAAAAATATCCATATGATAAAGACCCAACTACTTCGGAGCAACTTCAAGCATTCAGGCGGTGACAAGACAAATGATCACATGGCTTATAGAAAATACTGTTTTCTCATCAGCCAGAAGTTTTGTCTCCTCTTGAAACTGTATTTTGTCATTTAGCCCAGTCATTTGTAGCTTATTGGATCCTTGTTTTCCAAAAGGATTCCAAGATGACTATGGCTACCTATAAGTATCAAGTTGTAATATTGTAATACGGATGGTAAAATAAGACTACAAGGCAGATTACTACATTGGTCTGACTATTGGTTTTGAGTCTTAAAAATGTACTGTTATTGAGTTCATATTAATAAAAATACAATGGAATCTCCATTTTCATGTCAATGATGTCTTCTTGAATTTATCATTAATTCTTGTATGTTCAATTTGTAAGGCATTTTGAGTGTATTGATTATAAGATAGTCACGTTCTTGTTTGTGAGTTACTTTCAAGGAGAGTTTAAATCTTACAGATAATTGCAGAGGATTAGGATTCATGCGAGGATTTGATACATTGGTGTAAAAGTGAGAGGATAGTTTTTAAGGAACTCTATCTGAGATTCATTTGTGTTTCTATTGATTATCTTAATATGTGTATGCTCTGTTACGACTCTATCACCCATGATTGGGCACTGGTCAATAGGATGACAAGTGGTTGTTATCATCAACTCAAATATTAAAATCCTTATTTTCTGATATCAAGAACATATATGTGTAGCTGAATGTATTCAAAGGATACGATTCATCTTAGTGATTCATTAAAGAGTGAATCAATAGGTTAACCTTCCTAGGCCATTTGGCATAAAAAGAAGAAGGATTATAAATCCTTAATCCATTATGAGATTATCTGTCATTCAGTAAGTCTTTAATCAGGTACACCCGCCTGGGTATGTGGAGCCCAAAGTGTAGAAGGAGTTTCATCCTTGTTAATTAGCCTTATTCATGTATGAATCTGCATTGGGAAGAGAGGGTCAAACATTTATTGTTGTTTTAATTGATTCATACAAGAAAAAGAGATAACAAATTGGCGACTCTACTGGGGATTAGGCATAATTAAGTTGTATCTAAGGAGCATCCCAGAATATGGTTAAAATCAGACAAGTTATAAATACTAGAGATTCAGTTTTCCCATCTAAGCTGCCTAACAAATTGGCAACTCTACTGGGGATAAGGTGAAAAAATCTTGTTGAAGAAATTAGTATATCTCTCGTGTGTTTTAGATAAATCAAATTTTGTTTAAGTTTGCTAAAGACTCTTGTAATGATCTCAGAGTCATGATCATGAAATCACTTGTTCTTGCAATATTGAGAATCAGTTTGTTCTTCTTGATAATCATTAGGGCGAGTCTATTCTACTTGTCAGTTATGGTGCATTGTTTGAAGGTCCTGATTCTGAAGATGATACAGATCCTGTCTTAGTTGGAATAAATTGGTGAGGAATTATTAAGCTTGATATATCTGAAAATTTCAATATTTACTTAAGATGAAATCTGAGATAGGACAAGGTACTTGATTTTCTTATATACTAATCCTCTCAAAAGAGGTGGCAACTCTAACTTTTGTGTAGTCTAGTATTGCATAATAAAATTATTTGATTCATTCTGAGAGATGAGCCGAAAAAGAAATACCAGATCATATTCCAAACTAAATCATGAGAAGGATCTTAAACAGGAGCTCCATACACCTCAAAGGAAGCAATGGTCCAAAAGAGGGGCATCTAAACATGATTCCCAACATGCTTTTGAAAGAAAAATGGATATCCCCATTCCAAAAAGGAATTCATCTTCATTTGAAGATGTAGAACCCATGGGACCAGTTGATGCCTATAGAGCCAATACCAATCTTGATCCTTTTAGAGATGGAGAAAATACTGACATAGGGTTCTTTCCTGTAGAAGAAAATCTTGCTCCACCAGAAGAGACTTCTGTTGCTGAAACAACATCATATGATTCTGATAAGTTGCAAGATGAGGTTGTGGCTTTAAAAAGAAAAAAGAAAGAACAAGAAAAGGAAATGGCTGAAGCAAGGGAAAAATGTGAGAAAAGGATATATGATCTATTATTGGAAAGAGAAGAACTCTTAGCTAAAACTAGAAGAAATGACCTTAAGACTAAAAGCATGAATCAAGAATTCAAAGGTCTAGATCCAGAATTGTTTGGTACCCTCAATGATGAGAGAAACAAAACCTTGAATAAAATCTCAAACCCTGACACAGATGGATTTGAGAAGGAAGGACCTGTAATTTGGCAGTTGTTCCCATATGAGAAAGAGTGAAATGTGAAACTCAAAGCAATAGCTAAAGATGCCCCTGACAAAGGTAAATAAAAGGTTGTGGGTATTAGCATAAATGAGCCTATGCAAAAATTTTCTAACCCTAAAGGAATACCTCAAATTGATTTGGATATTGAACAAGCCAGGAAGGCTAAAGACAACTTGGAAAAACAACTAGAAAAGTTGGAACTAGAGGCTACCGCAACTGATATGAAGATGAAGATAGCCTTACTTTATGCTACCAATAATATAACTGCAAGTAGCTCTATGCATGTAAACCAAGGAGTACAACAATTGAATTCATCTACTAATTTAAATGTGAACAATCAAGGTGGTATTTTTGAGGTCCAAAAATGTCGAAACAACCAAAATGTTCAGAGCTCTGGTCCTAATGTAGCTGCTCAAATCAAGGGTCCTCACTCAAGTTTTCAAACTTCCAAGCCCAAACAGAACGGTCCTCCACCTGTTCAACATCAAGGAGGAATTGCTGGACCAAGTGGTGATAAAGAGCTGGGGAATTTTCAAAGGAGGCATGTCCACATGAACAGATATAGAGCTCTCTTCTTTGAAGGCATCCCTGGTCACCCTAATGTGATCCCCAATCAAGTAAGATATAGAATCCCTAAGTTCACAGGAAATAATGTTATTACTTGTGAAGATCATTTAAAAGCTTTTGGTGATAAGATAACTGATTTTGAAATTGAAGATGAGGATGTCATCATGAAACTCTTTGTTCAATCTTTAATTGAAGATGCTAGGGATTGGTTCAGAAACTTACCTAATGATAGTATTGCCTCTTGGGATGAATTTGTAAAATCCTTTAGGGAACAGTATAGAGAGCATGTTAATTCTAGGTATATGTTAAATGAGTTTAATAACATCAAGAAGTTCCCAAATGAAAATATGGCTGATTTTAACAGTAGATTCTAAAAGGCCATGAACAAATTGTTCCAAGTCTTGAGGCTAGATGAGGAAGTATGCCTTACCACTTACATAAATGCTGCTAATGGAAAAATGTCTTATCTTCTTAGAGATAAAAATCCAACTACTCTAAGGGATGCTTACAAGATGGCAATTGACATTGAAAGTAATAGGAGAGCATCAGGGAAATTGGGGAAGAGGGAAGACAATAAACTTTGGAAAGAAAAGGGATTAGCCATCAAAAATGTCAAAGAAAGTGATATAGTGGATAAATTGGTGAGTGCAGTAAAAGACCTTGATGCCAAGATGGATAAAAATGATAGAGGAGGGTACCGAGATAATAAGTATACTAACCAAAGATTTGATAGACAACCCAACCTGAGAGATTATCCATACAAGACCAATTGGAATAATGGAAAACCTATCCCTGAGGGACAAGACAACCCAAAAGTAAAAGAAACTCCAGATCCCC
>MU227690.1:3038109-3050333 GCA_018584345.1 Thuja plicata | reverse complement strand
AGGGTTAAATCTTTGATGAAGGAAAACAAAATAGCAGAGTTGGAAGGTAAGAAAAAGATTCAATTGATGCCCCAAAGGGTAATTTCTCAGGACCCATATCAACCTTCCTCCTCAAGTCCATTCATAAAATATCCCCCATCCCCTACACCTCTAAGTCCTACTACTCAGGAAGTTGTTGATGCCAAGAGAGCAGAATTGGAAGCTGAGAAGAACAGGATAATCAGTCAAATGACAAGATTGGAAGAGGAGGGTAAGAGGGACCTAGAAGATTCCATAGCATACAAAGAGGTTGATGAGTTGGTGAAGCAAAAATTTTCTGATCAAATATTCTCCAACCTCAAAAGGTGTGCCAATGAGGTCAACCTCTCTAATCTCTACCTACTAGGGAAGAAGATTGCAAGCATCATCAACAAATATGAGGATGAAAAGGAACAATGGAATCTAATAGTGAGTAAATGGAAAGGGAAGGCATCCCATGTTAAATCTTTCAATTCCCTCTCAAAAGAGAAAAATAATATTGATATTATTCTGACAAGCACTCATAAGTGTCTCAAATTGATGGTCAATTTAGACACCAAGAGAAACATGGTCATGAAGAAGATCATAACTCTAAGAGGGGAATTTTCCAAGGACAAATATGATATGTATCCCTATATGTTCAAAGAGGATGGGAACATAAAGAATGAATCCCTATGGCTGAGGCAATTAAATGAAGCAATAACTAGCAGGACAAAAAGTATTGTCAATTTGGCAAATACTGGCTGGTTTGTTTTAACCATTTATATTTTGAGAAAGGCCAGGGAATTTTTTGAATCTTGGGAAGTAGAAGTAGAGAAGGCCAATAGTGACTGGGAGGAGTTCAATAGCCAAAAATATGAAGTTCTCAATTTCAGTTGGCCCAGTGATGAGGTGTTCACCACGTGGGTTAGCAAGTATGGAGTAGTCACCCCGATAGCATGAGACAATAAATATGAAGGGGACATCTAACTTCAAGGAGGTTGAGTGAATGGAGAAAATTAGATATTTGGGGCCTCTACACCAACAAGAGAACAAGATCCAGATGATAAAGACCCAACTACTTCGGAGCAACTTCAAGCATTTAGGCGGTCACAAGACAAATGATCACATGGCTTATAGAAAATACCATTTTCTCATTAGCCAGAAGTTTTGCCTCCTCTTGAAACTATATTTTTTCCTTTAGCCCAGTCATCCATAGCTTGTTTCATCCTTGTTTTTGAAAAGGATTCCAAGATGGCTGTGGCTACCTATAAGTATCAAGTTTTAATATTGTAATAAGGATGGTAAAATAAGACTACAAGGCAGATTACTACATTGGTCTTATTGTAATAAGGATGGTAAAATAAGACTACAAGGCAGATTACTGCATTGGTCTGACTATTGGTTTTGAGTCTTAAAAATGTACTGTTATTGAGTTCATATTAATTAAAATACAATGGAATCTCCATTTTCATGTCAATGATGTCTTCTTGAATTTATCATTAATTCTTGTATGTTCAATTTGTAAGGCATTTTGAGTGTATTGATTATAAGATAGTCATGTTCTTGTTTGTGAGTTACTTTCAAGGAGAGTTTAAATCTTACAGATAATTGCAGAGGATTAGGATTCATGCGAGGATTTGATACATTGGTGTAAAAGTGAGAGGATATTTTGCAAGGCACTCTATCTGATATTCATTTGTGTTTCTATTGATTATCTTAATATGTGTATGCTCTATTACGACTCTATCACCCATGATTAGGCACTGGTCAATAGGCTAACAAGTGGTTGTTATCATCAACTCAAATATTAAAATCCTTATTTTCTGATATCAAGAACATATATGTGTAGCTGAATTTATTTGAAGGATACAATTCATATTAGTGATTCATTGAAGAGTGAATCAATAGGTTAACCTTCCTAGGCCATTTGGCATAGAAATAAGAAGGATTATAAATCCTTAATTCATTATGAGATTATCTATCTTCAGTAAGTCTTTAATTAGGTACACCCGCCTGGGTATGTGGAGCCCAAAGTGTAGAAGGAGTTTCATCCTTGTTAATTTGCCTTATTCATGTATGAATCTACATTGGGAAGAGAGGGTCAAGCATTTATTGTTGTTTTAATTGATTCATACAAGAAAAAGAGCTAACATTAGGCTGGTTTTTAGGATTCTCCTTTAGGACAAGATCCACCAGCTCAAATTTGTGTGGCTTTACCTTTTTATTGTACCCATTGGACATGCGTGCTTGGTATACCTTCAAATGATCAAACTCCTATTGTCTGCACTCATCAAGTAGGTCCAAAGAATTCACCCTATCTATGTGGTACTACTCATTAGTTACAAGACCTTGTAAAAATATCCACAAAGATGGGATTTCAACCTCAATAGGTAGTACTACTTCAGCGCCATAGACTAGAGAAAATGGTATGGCTCTAGTTGGTGTCCTGATGCTTGTTCTGTAGGCCCATAGTGTCAAATTTAGTTGTAGATGTCAGTCTCTGCCAGACTTACTTACAGTTCAGTGTAGGATTTTAAGAATATTCTTATTGGATGCCTCAGCCTGTCAATTACCTTAAGGATAATAGATTGAGGAACAGTGTTGAGTGATGTGGAACTATTCACAAAGGTCATCAATGTCTTGATTTTTAAATTGGCCCCCATTGTCGGTTATAATTGAAGAGGGTATCCCATATCTATAGATAATGTAGTTCAAAATGAACATAGCAACCTGTTTTCCAGTGGCTTTGATTAGCGGCATGACCTTGACCCACTTCATAAAATACTCAGTGGTAGTAATGATGAACTTGTGTCCATTTGAAGAATTGGGATATATTTGTCCAACCAAGTCAAAGGCCCATTGCTGAAATGGCCAATGTGTGATGAAAGGTATGAGTTCTCTGGCAAGAGCATGGATGAGATTTCCATGTGTCTAGCATTTATGACATGTTTTTGAAAACTTAATAGTATCATTTTCCATGATAGGCCAGTAATAGCCTACTCTAAGAAGTTTCTTTGCCAGTCAAAAGTTGTTTGAATGTGATCCACATACACCTTCATGAACTTATTTTAATGCGAGATCAGACTCTTCAAGTTCTAAACATCTAAGAAGCATACCATCAAGACCTCGTTAATATAAGTTATTAGTTATGAGGACATAACTTGATGCTATCCTAATCAAGGTTCATTTCTTGTTTCAGGATAGATCATTGGGAATGGTTTGGTTAGTTAGGTAAGCAATGATCTTGGCATAGCGAGATTGGTTTTGGGTATTCAAAGCACGGATTACTTGATATTCAGGGGTATTGAAGGTGGGGTAGGATAATTATTCCACCAAGAATTCATAGTGGAATTTATGTTCCTCTAGTTGTAACATGGATTCCAAGGTAGCCATAGCATCTACAACTTTGTTCTCCGCTCTGGGTATCTACTGAAACGTGATGAAGACAAAGTACTTCTTCAAGTCATCAACCAGTTGTCTGTAGGGAATCAAATTTTCATCTTTTGTCTGGTAATCTCCATTGACTTGATTGATGATGAGCTGGGAGTCACCATACATGTGTAACTCTATAATCTTCCACTCCATGGTGAGCTTAAGACCAATTACCAATGCCTCATATTCAAAAATGTTGTTTGTGCATGGAAACATCAATTTGTAGGATTTTGGTATTTTGTATCCTTGAGGAGATATGAACAAAGCCCTTGCCCCAGAGCCTTGTTGCATGAAAGAACCATCAAAGTACATCTTCCATGGGTACTCAGTTAGATGCATAATGGTCTCATCAGGGAATTCAATCCTTAAAGGTTCATCATCTTGAAGGGGTGAATCAACTAGTTGATCTGTGAGGACTTGTCCTTTAATAGCCCTCCTGTCTACATACTCAATGTCAAATTCACTTAGAATGAGGAACCATTTTGATAATTGTCCTATTAATGTTGTTTTGCTTAAAATGTACTTCAGAGGATCAATCTTAGCAATGATCCTTATTGTATGAGAGATCATGTAGTTTCTCAATTTCTATGATGTGAAGACTACTGCTAAGCATGCCTTAAATAATGTTGTAATTAAGCTCATAGGAGACTAGTGTCCTGCTGGTGTAGTCGATAGCTCTATCTTTCTTTGTTTTATCCTCTTGTGCTAATAATACTCCTAGTGATGTAGCTATAGCTTAAATATACAGGAGTAAGGGTTTTCCATGAATAGGTTCCATAAGAATAGGAGGAGTATCCATGTACCCTTTTAGCTCTTTGAAGTTGGCTTCATAGTGTTCATCCCACTTGAAGGTGACCCCTTTATGTAGTAATTTGGTAAAGGGTTGTGCCCTATTGACAAGTTGTGAGATGAACCTCCTAATTGATTGAAGTCTCCCTTGCAATGTCCTCATTTGACTGATGTTGCATGGAGGAGTCATCTCTAGAATAGCTTTGACGTTTGCAGGATCTACCTCAATTATCTTTGCTAAAACAATTAATACTGGAAAATTCCCTGATTGGAATCCAAAGGCACATTTCTTTGGATTGAGCCTGAGTTGAAATAGCTTCATTCAAAATATTTTCCATAAATCATCAATATGAGTGCTCCTTTCTTTGAATTTGGCTAAGGTGTCATCCATGTAATCCTCCATGTTTTTATGCATCATATCATGGAATATAGTAGTCATTTCTCTTTGATATGTAGCACTGGAATTCTTTAACCCAAATGGCATGATGTTCCAGCAAAAGGTGCCCCATGTGCATGTAAATGCAGTTTTCTCTTGATCTTCAGGGGCAATGTTTATCTTATTATAGCCCGAGAATCCATCCATTAGTGAATACATCTGGTAGTCAGATGTGAGGTCTATGATTATATCTATATTAGGCAGTGGGCAGTCATCCTTAGGACATGCCTTGTTTAAGTCTCTAAACTCCATATAGTTCCTGATAGATTTATTGGATTTAGACACTAGGACCACATTGGAGATCCATCCTGCATAGGCAATGACTCTGATAAATCTTGATTTCAACAATTTTTCTAGCTCCACTTTTACTAGTAGTGCAACATGAGGATGCATCTTTCTAAGTTTTTGTTTCACGAGCTTGATCCTGAGAGCTATAGACAAGTGGTGCATGATTAAATTAGGATCTAGTCCCGGCATATCTATATAAGACCATGCAAATTTGATCTTCTTCTCTTTTAGGAACTTTGTGAACTGTGTCTTCTCTTCTTCTGACAAAGATTGTGCCAGGTGAACTATTTGATCATCTTCAATTGTCCCCAAATTAACTGGCTATGTTGGTTCTATCAAAACTAAAGACCTTTCCTAAAAATGTTTGGGGAGGATATCAAGAATCTCATCCTTTGGCGCCTTTGAGAGGTTTTCACCATTGGATACATCTTTTTTTTTACTATTTTAGGATTTGACACTGCCACAACGTGGTTTTCACTGTTAGTTCCCTTTTTCTTTTTCTTTTTCAATTTTTGACTGAGAAACCTGATATCCTCCTATGACATGTTCTCGCTCCTTGCATTGGTGGAAGAAGGGTAAGGTTCACAAGCATTGAGATAGCAAGCCAGGGTGTAGTCATTGGGAAAGTTGAGGATAGGCGTAGGATGTATACTAGTCCAATAAATTAGGTCTGGGTGTATCAAAGACAAGGATTTAGTCTCTAGGAAGGACAACATCACGTTAGCATCAAGATCATTAACTAGCATGACATGTTCTATTAGGTTAATTTATTTGATGTTTAGATCAATAAGAGTTGGATCATCATAAAAAGGGTCATTGTTAGTTATATGTGGACCAAACTCTAGTGACTCATCAGTGGAATTGTCATCTTCAGCCCTTCATAAAAGGAGGCTTCCTTCTTGTCACCTCTGAACTTCTTCTAGACTTAGGAAAGCACCAGTCTTCCCATCCACGACAGGGAGAAGGAACTCTTCCTCTACTTCAGGATTATCAGTATCATTGGGAGTAGTGTTAGAATGTTCATGAGGAACTAAGGGAGCCGCAAACATGTTAATTGTATATATTTCAATGTCTTTTGTGGTGACAGATAGCTCATCCAATTCATAATCATGAGAGTCAGTGATTTCATTATTAGATCTATTTAAGTATTCAACAATAGTTCTCTGGTGTAATCGATTAGCTATCTGTGGAACAAAGTGTGGTAGATCAAGGACATGTGTGATTGTTACCAACTGCCCCCAGTTAGGATGTGAATCCTATTGTCGGGATGTGCTTGTAGTGGTTGTTTCTATCAGTGGTATCTCTAGACTATTTGTTGTTGCATCTCCTACCTCTTGAATGGGAGGTTGTGCCAACAAAGGTATGTGAATATCTTGAGGTACCTCAAAGATGGGTACATAGCGCTCTCCTTGATACTTAAGATTATTTTGTACCAACATGTAATAATCTTTCATAAGGCCATGGTTCTAGTACTATCTCATCTATTTCATCACTCCCTTTGTTAGAGGCTGGACTATCTTTTGAAGTAGGTCTATTAGTTTTAGTATTAAAACCCAGTCCTATTTTTTCTCTAGTATTCTAGAACTCCATGGGTATAGGCTCAATAAGTCCTCTTCCTATGTTTCTTAGAGGTCCTTTTCCTTTGTATCCCATTTTCTTGAGGAGGTTGTATCCTTTACCATACTGGTCTAAGGATATTTCCACATGTTTGACCTTAGCTTCTGTCGGTTCTCCTTTGTAAAGCCAGTCCAAGACAGCCTATTCTTCTGTGTTATCTAAAGAAGATGTGGATGCCTTTACCATGCCAGTTGCTTTGTGTATTTCTAGTTCCTTTGATGCAGTAGGTGTGAAAGACAAGGAGGGTCTTCCATAGGATCTCGGTGATATGGGTAACTCTATTAGTGAGGGAGTCAGTTCCAGCTTGTATTCTCCCATACTTGTTTCTTCAAGTTTTAAGGCTTTCCCAAAGCTCTTCATAACCATGTCCCTTGTAGTCTCAGGAGCAATCTCATCCATAGCTTCCTTGTTATGCAGGATCATACCACCTACTTTGATATTATTACAAGTATAGTTAGCATCCATAAGAATAGTTACTTCCACCCCATTATGTGCGAACTTGATACATTGGTGGTAAGTAGATGGCACAACTTGCATTTCATGGATCCAAGGTCTCCCCAATAGGATATTGTAGGCTAGGGGTAGATCCAAAACTTGACATATGAAATTCCTTTCAATTGGTTAGACTCTGATGGGTAGAACAATAAGACCTTTAGAGGATCTTTCTTCCTCATCATATGCTTTGATAGTTATTTTGCTTCTAGAATCAATTATTTGTTCAAAAAGACCCAATTTCTTGATTAGACTAAGGGTACAAATATTCAATCCTGGGCCTCCATCTATCAATATGCATCTAACATGGGATTTACGAATAAGAACTTCAATATGGAGGGGTTGATTATGTGGATGTGTCAATGATTTATCACCCTCTTCAGAAAAGGAGAGGTAATGGGGCGCTGAGATGTGATTGACCATCACTTAGAATTTGTCTATATCAATATCCTTTGGGACATTATCAGCATGTAGAGCTTGTTCTAGGATTTCCCTATGCAATGTGGATATCTTGAGCAACTCAAAGATGGAAATTTTGGCAGAGGTTCGTTGCAATTGGTCCACCAAGTCATACTTTTCTCCAGGAATAGTAACCATCTATTTTGCTATTGGTTTAGGGATAGTGATGATAGGAAACTTGGACATTGATGCTGGTTTTGGGGAAGAATTGGGTCCTTTGATTGTGACCTATGCTTGGCTCTGTGTTACTGCATTTGATTGGAAAGAAACACCTTCGATTGTGACCACATTAATTAATTTGGTTTTAATGTTGAGCATATTGATCACATTATCATTATTGGAATAAGTGTAGTTAACTTCATTACATTTTCGTTTAGATGTTTCCCCTTTGTCATAATTAGGGAACAATTTGTTAAATGTTATATGATCTTCATTGGTAGTGTGTCCATCCACTTTGATCTTACCTCCTTCAATGAGGTCTTGAATAACATGTTTAAGCTTAAGAAAATTATTAGTCTTGTGTCCTTTGTTCTTGTGAAAGACACTGTAGGAGTTATCATCCCACCACGTTGGTTTAACTGTTGGTTCCCATGGTTTGGAATCTGGGATTATGAGAACTTTGTTGTCTAGAAGTGTCTTCAAAATAGTCTTGAGAGGCTCTCCCAAAGGAGTGAATGTTCTTTGAGGTTTTGAAGTCCATGTCTGACCCTTTTTATTATCATTTTTTTCTTTGGGTATGGGGCTTGTTACCTTGGCATCTTTTCTTGATCGCATACTGTTGGTTAGGTTGAATACTTCAGGTTGATGACCAACATTGGATGCATCTACTATGCCATTGTTGACAATATTTTTGTTCTGTTTCCACAAATTAGGCTTGGATTTGGAGTTGTTAGGTTTGTTTTCACTTTGGAGAGTGATCTCCCCATTTTTTACCATAACCTCTTCGATACAAAGGGCATTCTTGATCATTCTATCAAAACTAGGGGAGTCTTGCATTTGTAATGTGTAGTTTAACTCTAGTACCAAGTTATTGACAAAGATTTCCATCTTCTCTGATTTAGGGATGGCTCTAGAGTACCATGCAAAGATTTTCCTCCATCTTTGAAGGAAGTGTGTAAATGATTCACCAGTCCTCTATTTAGTATTACATAAATCCATCATAGTCACATCATGTTGGACGTTGTAGGTGTAATGTTGAATAAATTATTGAATTAACTCCACAAAATTTTTGACCTTGGGTGTAAGTTTTGAGAACCATTCCATGGCGTTGCCTCCTAGACTTCCACAAAATAGTCACATGAGGTATGTAGGTTCATGCATGTATTCGATGCTTAGAGCGTAGAATTATTTGACGTGATCATGTGGGTTGGTCTCCCCCATATACTTTTCCTATTTTGGTCTTGCTATGTTAGGAGGAAATGGGACCATAGTGATATGCTTGTCAAAAGAAATGGACAAATGGTGTCCAAAGAGTATTTTGTTTTGGGTTTTGCCTTCTCCTACTTGAGTGTTGTAAGCTTAGTTTGCATTAAAGTGAGTTGCTTAGAAAGAATGGATATAGGAGTAGGTACTTATTTTTCTTTTAGCTATTATACATCATAATCTGGGGATAATTTTACGCTGGTGGATGCTAGGTGGAGAGAGTACTTCTCTTTATCCTCCTCAATCATCTTTTCCAGTATCTTGTGGAACCTACTACTTTGTTTGAGTTTATCGTACTCTTCTTCAATTATGTCTTCCTCACTGACCAATTCAAATAGAGGATGTTCAAATGTGGGTTCTTCATTTTCATCGATATCTTCGTGCTTTTGGCTCTTTCTATTATCATATTCTTCAAAAGCCTCACTCCATCTGTGACTGGATCTATCCATTTGTGGAGATTCTAGATCAAGTAGGGAACTGCGAGATGTTTCTCCTAGAAAGTGTGGTGATTTGAGAGGCACTTTCAATCCTTTAGATGTCTAATTTTTGCATCTTGTGTTAACCATGAAGTTGTGTCTCAACTTTCATCAATATTTCCCAAGAGTGCCAGGTAGTATCTTGAATCATTCAAGTGAGTTTGTCTAGGTGGAAGTATTGTTTGAGTTTTGGTGGAAGTAAATGAATCCAATGTCAAAGGGTTAGAATGACCTGATAGTGAGATGGGAACCAAGTTGTTGTAAGAAGCAGATAGACCACACACATTGAGACAGATTGCAAGAAACAGACAAGACATGCAAGGTGGACGTCTAAAAAAGTGTTTTGATATAATGATAGGGAGACTAGAAAAGACAACAGGGACAGACTAAAGAGCCAAAAGGGTATCCAAAACAACTAATACTTTCTGAGAAACTATTCTACAAGGGGCCACTTTCCTAAATGCGAGCTCCCAGATGTGAGCCTAGAAACACAGGATGCGAGCTACTGATGACCCTAGATGCGAGCTTAAATACCAGATGAGATAATGTGCTGACTAGATGTGAGCCAGGATACCAGATGTGAGCCTAAATACTGGATACAATTCAAGAAATCCAGGATGCAATTCTCTAATTTCTTTGTCAGATTTGATCAGTTTTGAAAAATTTGTCTTGGGATTGCGTGAAGTTTCTCAAATTTTTGGTTTTCATTCTAAGACTTGTCAGTGAATGAAAACACATGTGTAGACCTAGGATTGGAATTCATTTCTTGTTTTGAAAATTTTATCTTTTTAGTGATATTTCAAGTTACATCAAGCATTGTTTCATTGTTAAAGGGTGAAACAGGGACACATCTAATCCCTATTTTCTAGGAGGAGGATGAAAATCCTTACTCATTGACTTAGGCACACACTCAAATGCTAATCAGAATACAACCATCACCAAGAATGCAATGGCTCTAGTCATTATGTTGTATTAGCTAACTCCAAATGCAAGTGAGGGAACGATATGACGAGAGTCTTGGGGAAATTAATTATTTCCTTGCACAAGGATTATCACCTTTTCGGGGATGAATCAGGAATTTTTTTAGTTTAAATGTTGTCTATTATTGGGTAATCCATTTGAAACCGTCCCCCATAGAATTGCACAAGGAAAAATTGAGGCATATATCCCTATGAGTACCTAAATATGTGTAGTCTCACAAGTAAGATTCAAGCTACTCCACTCTACACATACCCAAGCATGTTCAAAGAATGATGTCAGAATTCTATGAACAAAACCAGCTCTGTCTTTCAAGGCTTTTGCCTACAAGCAAGCAATTATTTATAGTGAGTTGGAAGGGTTGGTGTAAAACATGTCCTCACTTGGGTCATTTTTGGGAGATTTTATCCTCAACCGGTAGGCCCTCTACTATTAAATAAGCTTACAAAGGATTGGCAAGTGTAGGAAATCTAGATTTCTGATTCCTCCAAAGAGGAAGAGCATACTCTCCTAATCCATGTCATTTTCTACCAAAAAAGATTCAACCAAACAATTCATTCCCTCAAGCAATGTTGTGCTCAATTTAAGATATTCCTATTTAATTGAAAATAGAATGCTTGAAAGGAAAGTTTTCTTGTTCAATTAGCCGCAATATTTAAATGACTTGCTTGTTCAATTTTTGATTCACAAATTTAGACAATGTATTTGTTCAATTCGTCCACAAATTTAGTGCTTTGAGTTGTTCATTTACTGTCCCAAAAGAAATTTATTTATGTTTGGTTAGTTTAGTTATCTCCAAATTCCTTTTCATCTCATAAAATGATGTTTGAGTTTCTAATTTTCCTTAAAAATGAAAAGAGCATAGTCCTCTAGTCAGTTTAGTAGAAGATTAGAAAATGTTCTTTAGTGTAAAAAGTATGTAAAAATAGAGGTCAAGATGGGGGTTTGGCAACCTAAAAAACAATGTTAGCATCCTTTGTTCAACTCCCAAGAGAAACCTTTGATAGAAACCCTGCAAACACTAGTTAAGATATTTTTAAAAGACAAAACCCAAAATGATCAAACTGTTAGAAGTTAGGAAAATGAAGTGTGCAAACTTTTTAACCAGATGTGAGCCTAAAATAACAAGATGCGATATTCTATACTGTATACAAGCCTTTGTCACCAGATGCAACTAAATTTTCCCCAAATGTGATCCTAAACCCAAAACAATCTGGGAAATCGTGGATGTGATCCTCAGTTTCTGCAGTGCGAGGGCTTATCCCGGATGCGATTCTGAACCTAAAAAATTGGGAGGAAATATTAGTCAAAAATGAGGTTAAAAATGAGGCAAATCTCAAATCGGGCCCCACTATGGGTGCCATAAATGTGTGTGTGATTTTTGTACCTATTAAGAGAGACACAACACTTCAATAGGTCATTGCATTAGTAGAAAACATGGTTAGATGAGCATACAAAGCAACTAAAATTGACCTATTGCTTTCTACTTAAGAAGAGTATGATAAGAAACACAATAGCCCTCAGATTATGCTACTATCAGTGACATATATGACTTAGCATGAAAGATTTGAGTTAAAACAATTTAAATGATAAGAAAACATGCATATTTAGCTCTAAAAGTGAAGACAATAACAATGCATGATAATGAAATCTAAAACATGATATGAATCTATGTTTATTCTAACAGCATAACAATGCATTTGATTCAAAAATTATGGGCTTATTTGTGCTCAAAAACACCTTCTATTTATAGAAGAATGAGGAGAGAGAGGGGGGACAAGGTGCATTAATGGAGTTGAAAAACTCATTAATGGTGTGTAAGAGGAAATAAATGC
>MU227690.1:3027566-3038059 GCA_018584345.1 Thuja plicata | reverse complement strand
GAGAGGGGGGACAAGGTGCATTAATGGAGTTGAAAAACTCATTAATGGTGTGTAAGAGGAAATAAATGCCAAAGGCATTCAATAGGCATGGTGGAGACATGGGCTTAAGGAATCTACATTAATGAGAGCCTTAAAGAAGCATGGGAAGGGTGTAAAAGGTAAGATTGAGAAAGTAGACTTGAGAAAAGGAATCTTGAGATTCCTTGACTTTCTCAAGTGGGTGGAGTCCCTAATCATTCCTTAATGGAATGTGACAACATTAGGAGGTGGGTTAGAATATAATTAGGATTATGATTAGATTTAGCAAGGGTGAATGGGTTGGGATAGATTTGAACCCAGAGTCAAAGTGGTTGAAGTGGGTTAGGATAGGGGTTTAGAGGAATATTAATGAAATGAATTAAAATTATTTAATTCATTCAAAAATATGAATATTAATTATTTAAGCATTTAATTGCTTTTTAATAATCAATAGGACTATAGCCAATTTAATTTAATTAATTAGGCTAGGGGAATGGGTTCATTTGCAAGTGAGCAATTGATTTAGGATTTTGTTTAATTCCTTTATGATTAAATACTATAGCCATGTTTGAATTTGATTTGTTTTAAATTGGTTTAAATTGGCTTAAATTATATGGCTGTAGTAGTTAATATAATTTAGTGATAAAAATCACCTATGACATTATATCTGATTTAAAAATGAATTATTCCAATGTAACATTGTCTTGACATAATTGCGGGTATGATCACACTTAGGGAAAATAGGGTCTATGGTCAGAGCATACCAAATCCAAGTGGTTACACCCTTAAGCTGGCTAATTAAATAATTACCTGAAGGCCACCCCCTAGGATTTGTGCCATCTGTTTGAAAGAACAGTTCCTCTTGTTCCAACTAATGATGACCATTAAAGATAAAGACTCTAAATTTAAATCATCTCAAGAATTTTATGGCCTATACCAGACCCTTCCCTCAGAGCAACAAAATTTACTTTGTGAACTTTACATACATAGCTTCATTATTCTAGCATAGACTGAGTGGAACCCTCTACTTTACATATGGGATGTACACCTAAGGGCATTAATGTCATGGATGCACAATGAGGCCAATTATGATAGACAGATGGAAAATTAGAGGGAACTGGAGAAAATCAAACCATTGCCATTGAGGGTAGAGAGCAGCAAACTAGATATACTCCTGAGGGATTGGCTCATTCTGACCTATAGAAAAATCAAAGAGGAAACAAGGGATAAAATTTTTGGGATCAGAATAGAGGTCTATGCAGAGTATGACATCATGTCTTACTTCATCTTTCAGAGAGCCCTAGCTAGTGCCAGAAGTAGATGGGGTAGGTTACCCAAAGCATTTAATAATTTAGAGTCACACAGCCCTATCAACCTCCAAGAATTTATTCATAGAGAACCAAAATACATGCAACTAAGTAGGAAAATTAGATAGGAACTCTGGTGTCCACTCACCATGCAGCCATCAATGCTCCTTTGGCCCTTGTATGAGATCAATATTGACAGGCTTGACCCACTATAGGAGGATCACAAAGTGGATGTCTGGGAGAAGACAAGGGGATTCTATTACACTTTCAAGAGCAAGAGGCGAGGGAGGACAAAGGTTGGTGATTTTTGAGTAACCACAAGAAGATGTAATGCTTGAGGATAAGCATTCAACTTATCAGGGGGCAGATGATGAGACCATTTATTGTCTCTATTATATTAATCTTTATAGTCTATTGTTAAGTATTACAAAAACATTTGTGGACTTATAATTAGTTGAACTTATGTCAAAGTACAGTTAGAACTAGTAAACCCATGGGTAGATAGTTATGTCATGTTTGCCGATATTATATATATATATATATTACAGTATTTCATATAGCAATTAGAATGCGTGTTCTAATATTTGGATAAATTTCATTAAGTTTACTTGTATGAATATCTTTCCATGATAACTAACCTTCCAGGAAGGAGGAGCTGCTTGAGAGTGGCTGACAACATTTAAAGAGGACGTTGAAGACTAGCTACAAAGGGTAACCATCATGGCACTAGAAGACATGGCTACTACAAATGAGGAGCCATTGTTCCAGAAATGCAAGAATGTAGCACTGCTATATTCCCTCCGCAATCCCATCATGTTTAATTGGTCGCCCAAAATTCATTTCATATGTTGTGGGCTATTCTATTTCATTTTCCTCTTTGGCATGATTTCAATTAGATCTTTCCTTTTTATTTTATAATAAAATGGCGATCCTCTATTTATAGGGATTGGACTGTTATTTTGTAAGTTTGGAATCTTTGGAAATACATTGTTCTGATGCATCTTGCACAACAATTTCATTTTCCAGTTTCATGTATCATTCTTATGTAATCCATTCTTGAAATATAATGAAGTGACTTTTGGTTCATCTTCTATGTTAATAGATTACTAGAATTCAACCAAGGGGGCCCATGTGGGAGGTGGATTAGAGTAGAGTAGATTTACTTTCAGTATTCCCAACATTCTAGATAGAAGATTACAATTTCTTCTTGTAGCATTGTACTTTGTGAATGTTCCTGCAACACCTACAAGGATATTTATAGTGAATTCTCTAGGTTGAAATAATAGGATTAAGTAGAGTTTGCAATTTGTAGCATTCATTTTAGTGTGTAAGTTTGTTTCCTTTCCTACAGCTCTAGCATAGATTCCTTTCATGTATTTTACCTTCCTGCAGCATAGGTAGAATGACTCTTTAAAGGACTTAGTGCACATACAGTTTTGTACCATCTCAAGTATACGTCCCAAGGTTGACAAACTAAATGCACCTCATGGTGGGAGAAGTAATCCTTAGATTGAATGAACTATTCCTAAGAGAGGCTTTGGGCATGATTACTAAGCACCTATTGTGAGGTAGTTTAGGGTGTATGATGATACCAAAGCTCATAGGGTGTCTTCTTTGTGTCCTTCAATTTTACTCTATTTAGTGTGTAGACAGAAGTACTAACAGATTCCCTCCAAAATATTTCAGTGAATCTTTTCTCAATCATCAATGTTCTTGCACAGTCAACAATTGATGTGTTTCTTCTCTCAGAAATTCCATTTTTTTGTGGTGTCCTTGCTGTAGAAACCTATCTTTTAATTCCATGCTCATTACAATATTCAGTGAATTCTTCTGAGGTAAATTCTCCTCCTCTATCTGACTTTAAGCATTTCAATTTATTTTCACTTTGTTTTTCAATCATTGCTTTATACCATTTAAAAATCTTAAATTCTTTTGATTTATCTTTTAAAAAACATGACTATCATCATTATAGAAAATTCATCAACTAAGAGAATAAAATAACTATCTCCATAGTAGCTCTTTTTTCTCATCGGTCCACATAGATCTGTATGGAATAATTCTAGAATTGCAGTAGATGTATGGTTTTTTCTCTTGAAACTAGACTTTGTCATCTTACCTTTTTGACAATTCTTACACATGATATGCTCGAGCTCAGTCATCATCGGTAAGCCTCTAACATTCCTTTTGTTTCTTATCTTTATCATGTTGTCAAAGTTCACATGACATAATATTTTGTGCCACAACCATAAGTCTTCATTTCTAGCCATCAAACAGGTGGTGTTAGTGTCATCAAGATAGAAGAGGTTACCTTTTGTCTGGTCACCTGTACCAATCAACCTTTCTGATTCATTGAAGATCTTTGCCTTCTTATTTTCAAATGCTATTCTGTTACCTGAATTATTCTACTTAGAAACACTTGACAAATTGTAATTTAGTCCTTTAACCCAGTAAGCATTTTCACATTTTATCAGGTTATTCAACATTATGGTTCCTTTACCTTCAACTGGACAAGGTGTATCATTTCCCATTCGTACTGAACCACCATTATAGTATTCAAAAGTCTCAAACTTTTGTTTATCGCTAGTCATATGATGAGTGCAACCACTATCTATGATCCAGACATCATTTTTACTAACTTTAGATATGAGTGCATTTTACACATACCTTTCTTCATCTTCATCTGAATCATCCTTCATGGCTACAAATACCATCTTGATTTCTTCTTGTGATTTGGTGTCAGTTTCATTAGCTCTACACTCAGCTAGGTAACAATATTTCTTCCCTTTGTCCTTGTATTCTCGGGTATCTCTCTTGTCAGATTATCAGTTGCTACGGTATTCTCTATTATCACATTTATTAAACTTCTTCTCATAAGGTCTATCATTTCCTCTATCATATTTTCATCGATTTGGACACCTTGTAGCAAAGTGTCCAACCTCTTTACAATTAAAACATACAAGTGGTAAATTACCTGTGTATCTGCCTTTGCCTCTCTAAAATTTTCTAGCCATAAGTGCTTCAATTTCATCAAGTCCTTGATCCTCATTGTCACTGTCACTATCATTTCTAATAGCATGTCTATGACTTGAGTTACTTATCTTTACAGAAGATTTGAAGGAAGATTCTATGGATGGTAAGACACTATTGTCAAAGTTATTCATCTCAAATGAAATTAGTCTACCAATCATACTATCTAGAGTAACTGTATTGTTTGCAACTGCTCTCATTTCTTGAATAATAGAAACTCTAATAGCATAAACATGCAATAAGATTCTTAAGATTTTGCTTACCACTGTCTCCTCTTCAAGTACACCTCGAACTCCTCGGATAGCATTTACTACCTCTTTGATTCTATAGCTATACTGGGTAATGTTTTCTCCTTCTTTCATCCTTAGGTCATCAAACCTCCCTCTTAGGCTTTCTACCTTTTATCTGAGTACATTGGCATCTCCTCCATGTACAAGCTTCAACTTATCCCACATTTTCTTTGCAAAGGTGCAGGTTTTGACATCTTCAAACTCAGCATCAGAGAGTGATGATGCAAGTTCTATCATCATGTAGTTATGCTCATGCTTGACTTTTAATTTCTCAAGAGTATGAGGTCTTGTAGGCAACACATATTCATATCTAAGTATTGAACAATAGTATTTCCAATACCTGATAGGTGGAGTCTTATTCTACTTTCCCATGATGCAAAGTTGTCTTTATTCAGCTTGGGCACATCTTGTCTATTCATCTTGTGATCTTTTGCTTGAGTTGTTACACTCCCTTTCTAATCACACAAGCTCTGATACCAATTGTTAGTAATAATTGAGAGGGGGGGGCTGAATCAGTGGCTTCAAGAATATTCTAATAATCAACCATTAAAACCTAGTACCAAAATTTTTTACCTCAAGTTATCTTCAGTCCTATAAGTGTTGGGATTAATGGGAAGTAGTACTAAGAGGGGAGGAGTGAATCAGTACCTCTAAAACTTTTAACACTTTTCACCTTTCATCATTAGTAAACAATCTTTATTGTACTACCGACCATATCTGATGTTCTTTCTTATGTATGTAGTATTAATTTATAAACTTAATTATATGCAAAATTCATAGAAACATTTATGAAAGTAATAAACACATAACAAAAGATATGATATCACAAAAAACTCATGTTAGGAAGTAAAAACTGCAGTGGGGATGGCACCCACAAAACTTCACTATCTACAGAATGGAAGGGAGTCAATAAAGGCTTACAATTGATCAATTCTGATGATCTGCCCTGTTAGGAGTATTAAAGTGGATACCTGTTAAGATCTACTCTGTTAAGAGCTTTTAGCAACACTAATGAAGTATGCACTCGGTTAAGAGATTTACAATAGGACTGTTAAGTCCACCTTCCTTGAAACGATTTCATAAGGCTGCTACACTTGTTAGAATGAGTACAATATGTTTGACCTAACTATATGAAATCTATAATTTCTGACCACAGATCCATTAAAGCTCTTCGTATATGAATATCACCTATAGTGATTGATTAATACCTTTTCTTGCTTGTCGGTAGCCTGTGTTCTTGTTCTTAAAAATTGAAATGATCCTTTTCTATCCCTCTACTTGAATTCTCTTGTCTGATCCTTAGATGCTCTCAGTGGCAACAATCATCATCGAAAAAAATGTTCACAATTGATTAAGCATCTATTTATATAGGTATTTGACCTATTCTAGAATCACACATTACAATGTTAACACTTGATCCAAGGTATACAACTTGACCTTGATCCTTTAGTTTGCATGTGTTAAAATAGTTAAATTGATTAAAACAATAATAATTACATTGCTTTCTCTATACATAATGGATTTAAAACAAATCAAGAAGATAAATATAAAAATTTAGTGATTTATCTAACATGGAAAGTCAGATCCACTTTTTGCAGGATGTAACTAACTATTGGTTCTTGATCATCAGGTTGAACTGAAATTTTGTTGGTGTTCCTTTATTGAAATGATTGTCGGGTTCTCTTCATCTGTCGGGTTCCACTCTTTAATTTTTTCATCAGGTTGCACTGTTGGTTACTCGTCAGGTTCCTTTGTCCTTTTTGTCATCGGGTAACACTGAATATTATTTGTCAGGATGCTTTGTACTTGGTAGTATCGGGTAACCTTGGTTGTGCCCTGTCTGTTGATGTATTGTAAACCGATGGTGTAGATCATATTTTTCCTTGCATATACTAATGGAAAAATATAATGTCTTCAATCTCCCCCTTTGAAATTAGTATCAAAAATTGATATGTGCATAATACTAAAGTTTTTAGTATGTACACCATGTATATATCCTTGTCATTATATGACTCTCCGTAACTGTATGCATCAGTACAGTATAAGTATATGTACATGTATACTTGCCTCTATACTATACATTCCCTATTATTTTCTCTTTTGACTAACTAACTGTACAAATCATTTCATCCTTCATTTCCCCTTTTATTGATTGACCGTACATATCATTTCCCCCTTTATTTGATACTCATGAAAAAAATGTACAACTTATAAGTTGTCAAAAATGTGTAACTTACAATGTGTCAAGAATATGTGAGTGGGTGTTCTTGATATCTTAAAGCATTTTCTCCCATTTTTCTTTGAGGAGTTCTAGTGCCATGTTCTCTAGCTCAATCCGGCCATGCATATCATAAATGTTGTTGAGGACAGACATTTCTAGGGTGGCAATTAGTGTGCTTGCCTCTATTATATGTTGTTGCAGTAGTGAGAGTGTCAGTAAGAGTTGAGCTTGAAGCTCGTTTACCTCATCTTTGAACTTTGTTTCTGCAATCTGAATGTCTTGTCTCAGATTTTGAGCTTTCTTGAGCTGCTCATTGTGCAATTTGATTGCCTCTTCACTATTCATGAGAATTTGTCCACTTTTTTGAAGATCAGCATCTATCTATGCTATCTTGTCAATATACTCCTTAGTGAGTTGATCTAGCATGCATAACTTTTGTATCGAGGTTATAGCTTCTAAGATTATTGGATCTATTGTGCTAACCAGTTTAGAAATCTTTACCTTTTGCAATGCCACTTCTTAGGTTATCTTTTCAGCTAGCTTGAACTCATATTTTTGTTCAAGTCTTTCTTCATGGTCTTCTCAACATCTATGTTATGATATTTGATTGCATCTGTGAGAACCACTAATTGATCAAGAATTGGGATTGTTTGATCAACATCTATATCAGGTACAATTTGTTTAAGTATTCCTCATACAACTTCAAGTACCTTATCTTCCTTGGAAGCTTTTCTAAACTTGTCTTGCATTTCTTTTCTTTCACAAAGTCATGCATACTTTTTCAATTCAATTGGATCTAATGTCCTAGGATCACATACTAGAATCTCAATGATTTCAACCAGAGTACCTGGATTCTTATGCTTGTTCTTCTTCTTCCTTGATATTTGTGTGGATGCAGATGTATGAACTACCATTGCTAGTTCATTTGTCTTCTTAGAGGCGCTCGGTGAAGGCTTTGTTGAAGATGCATCTTGTGTTTTCTTCTTGGGGGTCACCTTTTGGTTTGGTGAAGAAATCTCTCCATAAACCTTGGGTGTCTCTGCAAATTTATCTTCTATTTTCTTCTCTGGGGCATTTGTCTTTGCCTCTTCACCTTTCTCCTTCTACTTGTCCTCTTCTACTTGTTTATTTTGATCATTAGATTCTTTCTGATCATTGGTTGCAGCTTGTTCTACAATTGTATCCTTTGATGCATCAGTTTTGTCCTTTGTCTCTACATCACCCTTGCCTTCGAGTATGCTTATTTCTGCTACATTTGATTCTTCATTGCCTTCTAGCAGATTTATTGCCTTCATCAATACTAGCATATTACTATGTGTGCTTACTCATGCTGCATCTAGTGTTGTATCCCGCTCATCAGTTTGATCCTGTTGAGCTGTGACATCTTCATCTTTTTGTAGTAGATCGGAAGGGTCCAGTCCTATGATGTCAATAATTGATGTGTCTAGCCATATTTTATCATCAACATCCATGTCCTTGTTTCCTTGGGTCTCCAATTTTTTTTTCTTGATTTGATCCTTAAGAGATATAAAGATTACATCATCTTCTTTCTAACGATCTTTATCTAAATCATACTGAGTGATATCTTGAATGTCAAGATCATCCATGACTTTGTCTAAGTCAATTGGATCAACATTATCTACATTATCCAAATAAATGTGCTTAGGACTTTCTTTCTCCTCCTCTACATGAGGTGTGTCAGTGAGAAGAAATTGATTCTCACAACATGTTGACTCTACAGGTAGATCTAGGAGTTCTCTCCATTTGGTCTTGGTCATGCTGTCCAGCTCTATAAACTTATCCTCTAGCACTTCGTAAGCTCTAATTTTTGCTAAAAATTTTCTTGAGTGATTCTTCATTATTTCTTCCATCTTTGATTTGGGAGGCATAAGTGTGACAAGTACCCTCTCCCTTGCTTCCTTTTAGGTGTGTAGAGAATATGACCATTATTTTGAAATTCAATCACCCATCTCTTTAGGTATTTGTCCTATAAATTCTACTAGTACATATTTAAACTTGACCATTTCCCTGATTATTGCACCTTGTATCTTGTTTTGGTTCTCTGGCTCAATTTTATCCCATTCTCTGATCTTTCTATCAGTCATTGTACCGGTAGTAGTAATTGATTTAGAAATTTCAACAATTGTTCTAGTAAGAAAAATTTTCTTACTTACATCAGGCTCATCCTCTTTGGAATCTTCAATGTCAGCTTTGGTCCTGACCATTCTTTTCCTCCTTTTTGTAGGTGTTTCCTTCACAGTTTGTTTCTCTGTCTACTGCCTCCTCTTATAGGTCCTCACTTGACCTTTCTTTAGAGGTGTAGTGTCTTTTTCTGTCTGGTTCCTTTTTCTTTGTTTCTTTGTAGGAGGTGGAGGTGTACCAGATTCAGTGGCCTCAGAATCTAATTTCTTCTCATCTTTCCCTCTATCGATGGTACCTTGTTCATCGGTTTCCTCTGTTTGTTCTTTTTCCTCCTCATTAGGGGATAGAATCTTTTCAAGATTCTTAACCATCTTATTCTTCTTGTTGACAGTCTTCTTGATGACTAGGTCTATTTTTATCTTGGACTTGGCATCTTCATATGTGCCAAACCTTGGTTGTTTGTTGTCAAGTGGTTCATTGATCAATGCATCAATTGCATTGGTTTCTTGATCTATGTTGATCTCATAGTCAAGAGGTGCTAACCAGGCTGTCCTTAGTACAACCAGTTTTATGTGAGTTAAATCTATATCTACAATAAAACATATCTCATCCCTATTTTTTGAATTAATTTCTCAGGAATTCACTCTTTCCATCATCTTTTCTTTGAATTCAAGGAAGTATGTAGTCATCATTGAATCAAAATTGTCTCCTAGTGACTTGATAAGTTCACTAATTTTCAGTGTGACTGGTTTGGTAGTATACCACTTTACTTCACCTACTGAAGGAAAGTATTCTTGAAAGTAAAATAATATACACATGATGCATGAACCAAACTTACATGTGTTTGTCTTTGCAGACCAGATTTTTGTCATGTTCTCATCAAGTTGTTTCAACAAGATCTCACATAGATCCATCTATATTCCCTTTGTCACTATTTTGTAAGTTGTGATTACTGTTGTTGAAGCTATGTTGTTAAGCCTCATTTCCTTAAAGATCTTGTAACTAATTACACATGCATTAAACCTTAGTTCCTCGTCGGTGATAGTGTTAACCTTAAGACCTCTATTATCCAACATAGATTTTGTGAGTTTTTCAACTTCTAGCTTGGAGGGATGCTTATGTTCCTTAGGCTTGTCGGTTATCAGGTAACCAGTTATAGAATGTAACACATCCTTAGTGATTTTCTTAGGTTGATCTAACCACAACTTCTAATCATGCATTCTTCTCAAAACTAACCTAATCTAGTCAGTTTTGAAAACCCTTGAGTAATATAAGGCATTAGTTATCCCTTTAACCTCTAAGTGTTTGTTCTCTTCCTTCAGGTTCCCTTCTACATCACTGATGCAGGAGCATCCTGGGTTTAAGAGCAATCTTGCATCACCCAAAAATATTTCTGTTTTTATATTCAATAAGGGCTATTTTGTGCAGAGCTACTATTTATGGAAAGTTACTATTTTTGGTAATTTTTGTATGTGCTCAGAATGATCT
>MU227690.1:3008196-3022018 GCA_018584345.1 Thuja plicata | reverse complement strand
ACTATGATGTAATAAAATGTAAAATAAAATAATTCTAAGTTTGGTCGGCCTTATTCTGGAACCTTCCCAGGCGGTGGAAAATTGCCTATATAAGGAAGGCTGTATTATTGTCTTAGGCAGTTCAGAACAGTTCTGGGTAGTAGATTTGGGTAATAATTCGAGGCTTTGTCCTACAGAATATTGTAAGGGAATGCCCATGTGGCTTTGCATATTGTAATTCTGAAAGTTTGTAATTCCACATTTGTGGAGATAATAAGAAGCCAATTTTCTGTTCTTGCATATTGTGGTTGTTTCTCTGTTTATGTTATGTGTTTGTGGTATTAAGGGGAGCACCCTTCATCAATCACATAGCTTCTTGTAATCTTAGTCTATCTCCAAATCACCTATTTCAGCAATCTTGCAGTGAATGTAGGACCTTACATCCTCTATTAGCAAAACCCTTGGTGGAATTTTCAAAAATGCGTCAGATTCATCGGGTTGTGATGCAATCTCTAGTTGTATATTATATTTTGGTTCCACATAAGTGTTGTTCTTTATCAACTTAACCATATTCTTCTTGTCATTCTTAAGCTTTACGGTTCTTGAAGTGGTTGCCATCGTATTTCAAATTTAGGGCTTTCTTGAAAATATTAACAGAATTCTTTGTTGTGCTCAATACTTACTTTGATCTGTAAAACTAGTGAGTGATTTGTTTGGAGTGCACTGGATCGAGTCGAGGTCGCTCTGCTATCTGATTTCTTATCACTCTATTTTCACTCTGCTTTTTCTATTCAAATCAAGTGTGAGAAATGAAGTACTCCCATCGAGTATTTATAGAATTTTTCCATAAGTCTGTCATATATGCTCAATGACTCGTCGGGTCATGAAGATGGTGTTCATCAGGAAGACTTCTCAATTAACATTGTCAATGTTGACAGGATGCTCGGGATAAATGATAAGATTTTATCTTTCACCAACGGATATCGGTGTTGTGTCAAGATAACTTTGTAACTTTTCTTCCTTACCAATGGGTGTCGGGTTACATTAGCAACTTAGCCATTCTATATGTTGACCGACAATTCTCGGTAAGTGTAGACAGCTCATCCTTTATGTTCACCGATGATTTTTGGTATGTGTTTACTGATAGGGTTGTTTTCTCATAATTGTAATAAGTAACATAATATGCATCTTTTTTTATGCATATTTTGACTATTTATCAATTTGTATAATTGAACTGATGCAAAATATGACTTGGTGTAGTGCAGTTCCATACTTACTTGTTCAGCTTAAGTGGGGGTGGTGATGTCACCAAATCCATTAGATGGGGTGTCACCATTTGCATTTCTTGGTCCAGCTTCATCATTTCTTGAAGCTTTTCTCCACATTTTGTCTCTAGCCCTCTGGATATCTTCAATGGTGTTTCCATTGGGATATATGCTTGTCTTTGTCATTCGGTCTCTACAGTCTTTCTTGAGATGACCAACTTTATGATAGTGTAAGCATGACATTCTAGGGTTTGTCCAGCCTCTAGACCTTTTGGTCCATGCTCTCATGCAATTTGTAGCAATGTTACCATATCTACCACATGTTGTACATTTTTTCCATGTACTGTAGTCCCATACATATTGATTACCGATTCTCTTTGGTTGATAGGAATTTTCTTGACCTTTAGGCTTCCATGCTTGCCTTTTGTTTTTCCAGCATTCAAGACTTGTGTGCCCATTCATTTTGCATGTACGACAGTATTTGTCCATTTAGGTTTCCTTCTTTGGTTGATCCACCTTAGACTTACCTTCATATGTTTTATGTCCTTTCTTGTTACATTTATAATAGAATCCTATGAATGAAGATGTAGATTTAGGAATACATTTCATTTTCCCTCTGCATACATTTGATGTGTCACCTTTCTTTCCATAGTGTTTGCATGTAAGCTTTCTTTGTCTTGGATTTTCATAGACATTCTTTGGATTGGCTTGATTTGATGATTCTCCATTTTTAGTAAAGCCTAGACTGTTGTTGTTGTTGAATATTCATTTTCCTTCAAGAAAATCATCCATTATTTTATTGCTTTCTTCAGCCTTTCTGATAATTTCATTATGCTATTGTTGAACTCTAACCTCATGCTTTAGTTTTTCATTCTCTTCTCTTAGTTCACTGATATCTTGTACTCTTTCAATGAGTTATATATTCATTCTATTTTCTTCTTGACTCATAAGAATAATATAATTTGTAATCTCATGGTGATGCTCAACATGTCTTTGAATTTCTAACTCCTTTTCTTGTAGCTTCTCTATAATCTTCATCCTGTCATTAATAGCTAGTGTTAATTCTGTTTCAGCTTGTCTAGCAGAACTCATCACATCAATCATTCTTACAATCTGGGTCTCTTGATTGATTTGCAACATCTTTATTTTCTCTGTCAGATGTTGATTGATCTCCTTTACATTTGTGATGTTCTCTTCTAATGTATCTGATGCATTACTTGTGTTTGATCCTGAAGACTCAAAGAAATATGGAATCTCTTCTTCTTAATAATATTTTTCATTGCTTCAAGTTGCCATACCTTTTCTCTCATCCAACAATTCTCTCATCTTGATTCTCACTTATTTATACTGTTCATAGAACATCTAAATTTCAAGCTTTTTATTCTCAATATTTTTATCAAGTTTCTACTTCTCCATTGTATGATCTTTTCTCTTAAGCCTTTAAGCTTTCCAAGAAGAGACTTATCTCTAATACCAATTGTTGGGATTAATGGGAATTAGTACTGAGAGGGGAGGGGTGAATCGGTACCTCTAAAATTTTTAACACTCTTCACCTTTCATCATTAGTAAACAATCATTATTTTATTACCGACCATATCTGATGTTCTTTATTATGCATGTAGTATTAATTCATAAATTTAATTATATGCAAAATTCATAGAAACATTCATGAAATTAATAAACACATAACACAAGATATGATATCACAGAAAACTACTGTTAGGAAGTAAAAACTGCGGTGAGGATGGCACCCACAAAACTTCACTATCTGCAGAAAGGAAGGGAGCCGGTAAAGGCTTATAATTGATCACTTCTAATGATCTATCTTGTTAGGAGTATTAAAGTGGAGACCTATTAAGATCTACTATGGTAAGAGCTTTTAGAAACACTAATGAGGCCTGCACTCGGTTAAGAGATTTACAATAGGACTGTTAAGTCCACCTTCCTTGAAAGGATTTCTTAAGTGTACTACACTTGTTAGAATGAGTACAATATGTTTGACCTGACTGTATGCAATCTATAATTTATGATCATGGATCCATTAAAGGTCTTAGTATATGAATATCACCTATAGTGATTGATTAATACCTTATCTAGCTCATCGGTAGCCCATGTTCTTGTTCTTGAAAACTGAAATGATCCTTTTATGTCCTTCTACATGAATTCTCTTGTCTGATCTTGAGATACTCTCAGTGGATACAATCATCATCGAACAACATGTTCACAATTGATTGAACATCTATTTATAAAAGTATTTGACCTATTCTAAAATCATGCATTACAATGTTAACTCTTGATCCAAGGTATACAACTTGACCTTGATCCTTTAGTTTGCATGTGTTAAAATAGATAAACTAATTAAAATAATAATAATTATATTTCTTTCTCCACACATAATGGATTTAAAACAAATCAAGAAGCTAAATATAAAACATCAGTGATTTATCTGACATGGAAAGTCAGATCCACTTTTTGTGGGATGTCTGACTATTGGTTCTTGATTGTCGGGTTGAACTAAAAGTTTGTCGGTGTTCCTTTATTGAATTGATTGTCGGGTTCTCTTCATTTGTCGGGTTCCACTCTTTGATTGTTTCGTCAAGTTTCACTGTTGGTTACTCGTCAAGTTCCTTTGTCCTTTTCGTCATTAGGTAACACTGAATAGTGTTTGTCAGGATGCTTTGTACTTGGCAGTATCGGGTAACCTTGGTTGTGCCCTATCTGCTGGTGTAGTGTAAATTGATGGTGTAGATCATGTTTTTCCTTTCATATACTAATGGAAAAATATAAGGTCTTCAATAGGATGAATTCCTCCAAATAATTTTATCAAATTTCTATTGATCGGAATGCTTTGTAAAACCTTCTACTATATGTTTACCGAAAAGCAGTCTATTAATTTACTGACAAACAGTAAATTATCTAGAGTATACCGATCAATCCAATTAAGTTAAGTGTAATGAAAAACACTAAAGTAATGACTCATAAACACATTGACACGTGGATTTTTAATGTGGAAACTCTATTAAGGGAAAAACCACTTGTGACCGGTAACCCAAAAATTTTACTCTTTTGAAGTGAGCTCGATGAAGACCCAACCCTGTTAAAGGTTAGAAACACACTGTTAGGTGTGACCTTGTCAGAGAATTTGAAAGTTTAGTCTATCACTTGATATCAGGACTGTCTATGCTACCATCCTTGATCAAACACTCACTTGGCCTATCAATAGGTATCTGGCACCTCATGCTATTTTCATGATCAAACTTTTTGATACTCCATTAGATGTATCTCAATATATAAAGGATCTTTAAATCTCGCTCGGTTAAGAGACTTTCTAAATTAATGGTTAAATTGAAATAGTATGATTTGTTCACATATACAACTTATACTTGCATATTTTTAGATCTATTGTAATCTCATAAAATAATCTGATCAATATATATCTGTTATACCTTTGCTCCACTTTGATTCTTCTCGGTGATGCTATGCTTTGTTGCTTGGTGTCCATAGAATTCTTTAGCTCTTTCTTTAGCTTGATTGATCAACATTGAATGAAGTTTCTCTTCATCAGTTTCTCTTTAGCATCCTCTTTCTAACTATCTCCCCACACCAATTTATAATGAATTGAGTTGTCTCTTAAATAGATATGAAATCATCGTTGTTAGGTTCTTGATCTTCTTAATCTTGGCGTGATCCACAATTCTCACCAATTAAATTTAAAGAAAAAACTCTTGTTTTATCTTGCTGGGATCTTCTTTCCAATTGGGAAAATCATCTTTAAATCAATTACTTATCTCTGGCTTATCTTGTTGATGAAAACAATGATAACAACCAGTTAAGTCTATATTTAGCTCTGCCAGCTAGATATTTTTTTTTTTGTGAACTCTAGTTATTTTCAATTTTAACTCTCTGATAGTGTCGGTCAACACTCCAATTCTCCTCGGCATTCTCCATCAGTTTATACTATGTTTCTGGCCATTGGATTTGCTTGTGATTATGCTCGTCAGTAATGCTCATCAGTTTTCTTTCTCAGGCATCACTGTACTTGGCTATCGGTGATAACTATCTACCAGGTTCTACTGATTGTTAGTGTTTGAAGTCACAATGTGAATGCTTGTCTTTTATGAATTATAGAAGGCATAATATTTATCTCTTATATTCTCTGAAGACGTTGACACTTTGAATATAACCGATTAGATTATATCAAGGTAGCATCAATAACAGTACAATCCATTAACTGATTTAATGTTTTACATTATCCTTCTTCATTTTGGTGATCAGCTTAACATCTTCAAACATTCAATTAGTTACATGTCATCAGTGACCATTGGAGAGCATTTACAATATAGTTAACAACTTTTTGTAAAACTTGCTTGACAATAATTTCTTGCATTGTGTAAATTTTTGCATTTCTTGCAAAAGTGTTCTTTTTCTCTGATAGGACCTAATCCTAATATTCTAAGGATTATTATGGACTTAAAACATTACTAGAAAGACAAATAAAACACCTAGACTAACCTAGACTCAAAACATGCCAATTGACCATAGTCAAAGCCCAAGATTTATAAAGACACCAAGGGTGACTAGACCTTACAAGTTGGCTTATTGACCATTGTATAAATGTTCCTTCAAGCCCTTAGGCATAGAGGCCCTTGGATGAATCCTTTGAAGACCTAAGAAGGATGAATTCTTTGAAGAGTAGAGGGAGGTGCTCCTGCACCATACTCCCTTGTTTTGAAAATTCAATTTCCACTTGAGAGAAATTGTTGAAGGGAATTCCCATGCTTTTTGATACACTCTTCACTCATCTATGTGGCATCAATGTTAGGTATCCCCTTCCACTTAAACAATTAGTCCTTGCAGGTCTTCTTCCTGGTTTGCTTGACAACTTTGGATTCAAGAATCTTTTCCAACTGAAGTGGTTGACTAGGTGGAAAATCCTTTATACATTCAACCTGTGTATCTTGAGTATCCTGCAAAGAATTATTGGATCCTGCATCACCTTTAAAAGGAGTGAGATCACAAATGTTAAAAATAGGAGAAATAGAAATATTTGGGGGTAAAGAAATTTCATAAGCATTGTACCCAAATTTATGAAGTATTTGACAGAGACCAATCTTTCTCAACTGCAGTTTAGTGTGCCCTCTAGGTAGCCTTTCCTTGTTCAAGTATGCCCATACTTGATCTCCTTCTTTGAAAGCCATATGTCTCTTCTTCTTATCTTCCTATTCCTTATACTTTACAGTATTCTGATTCAATATCTTTGACTTGATCATGAATCTCTTTCATCCATGCAGACACCTCTTCACCCTGTGTACTGACTTTGAAGTTTCCTGGTAAATCTCTCAACTCCATGACTCCTCTTGGATGTATTCGATAGTTTAGTTGGAATGGTTTCTTCCTTGTTGACCTATTGACTGAATCATTAAAAGAAAATTCTACTTGAGGGAGGATGGTATCCCAAGTCTGTCCATATTGTTTGTTTAGACACATTAGAAGGTTGCCTAATGACCTATTGACAACTTATGTTTTCCCATCTGTTTGTGGATGGTATGCAAAATTGAATGACAAGTTTGTTCCCAACTCTATCATCTTAAAATGGAAGCACTTCCATCTTGGTAGGTTTAGCACCCTCATTTAGTGCATTTACATGATAGATGTCCATTTAGGATGCATCTACACTTGGTAATTCTTTGATTATAGGTGAAATAAGGGTTAGCATCTTGAGGATTCCCCTTGATTTCCTTCTTCATGGCTCTATTTTATAGGTAGGACCTATGTACTAGTCCTCCTAGCCTTTATCATATCTCTTCTAGGCCCATGTGCCCTTTTCTAGCATTTTGTTATGTTTTCCCATCGTCTTAGGTCTCTAGCCGATGTAGAAACTTCACTGGCACTCTAAGTTGACCAGCTTGGAACCTCAAGTCAGGGTCAAGGATGACCTTGACCTAGGTCAGGGTCGAGCTCAACCTTGACCTTTATCGGGTTTTGGTTCCTGGTGTCAAATTTGGATCATAGCGGGGCCCTAAATTCAAAATTGGCCCCTAGATCTTAATGCAAAAGGGTTCTATTCAAAATTTAATTAATGCATTTCCTCCTTAGTTGGTTATTGTGATTAAACCATAATTTGAGGTGAAATTTGAATTAGGGGCCCTCACATTTCTCTAGGAGGCTTACCATGAAATTTCTATATAAGCACTCTCTTTTGCCTTCATTTGATATACATGAGACATGATACAATGACATGATAATGAGATGATGATGCAAGAATGCAAGAGGATGATATAAGAGGACAATATATTATGATACCTTGATGCGAGAAATAATTTTGTGGACAAGTTATTAGGGACATTCATTGGAGAAAGAAATTTTTCTTCAATCCTTCCTTCTTCTTCGATATACTATTTCAACATTCAAGCATTCAAAAGATACAATCTTGGAGTAGCAAATACAGATTGTGAGTTTGGTAGGAGTACTTTAGCCTTGGGGGATTGGTATGCTTTTTTTTATCATATTCAAATCTATGCATTTCTCTCTCATTTCAATTCATGTTAGGGTTTCAATTTAGAGGATTAGATCTTGGATTTGCACATTCAAAGCTCTTCCTATGAGAAACACACACACATATTCTATTACATCTGCCTATTCATGGAGGTGGAAATCACCAAAATGGGGGTTTGACTAAGGAAAAAATCTATATAGCCACCCCAAAACACCATTTTCAGATGTCTACAGTTGTTTCAGAAATTGCAGAGCAAATTTGGATACCATTTTTGGCAAACTTTCAGGATTTGCAAACAAAATTTATGTCGCAGCAGTGCAGGTCAAGGTTGACATAAAGGGGCACAATTGTGCTCCCGTATTTGGGTCAAGATTGACCTGGCTCATAAAATAAAAATATTTTTGGGTTTTCTCTGTCTCTGTGTTTTTGTTCTAGACCCGGGTGCAAAATTTCCAGAAACTTGATACAGACATCAAAAAATAGGTATTTCCAGATCTGCTATGTTATGAGGTATGTATTTCATTCTATCTAATTTCACTATTCTTTGCAAACATTTCTAGATTTATATTCCTTATCATTATTATTAAATGTATGTGGTTAATAGGGGCATAGGGTCTCTTTTATGTGCAATCCCCCATTGTTCTAAACCGTAACCATATTTCCCCCTTTATATTTTGGTGAACCCGTTTACAACAACTCTTTGTTTTTGGTGTTAGATTTGCATTTTATGTTAGATCTTACATGCATATAAAATTAGATTTATTTTATGCTCTTGCATTTATATTTCAAAATAAATAAATAAATAAATCACAAAAGTTCTTTAAAAATACAAAAAACATTTACATTTTTCATGCTTATAGTGTTACTTTGTGTTCAACATGTATGATTTTTGTTTTGAATACTTTGATGCAGCTTTTATTGCTAAAGAGGATAGATCCCATAATGAGGTACATGGAAGTGAGGATGAAAATTGTTCTAATATGATCTCCATTGAGCCTATTCCAATTTCATCCTCCTCTATAACCTCTTTAATTGACCTTTACCACATGGTGTGTGCATAGTTACCTTCATGTTCCACTATTTGCAACCTTGATGCACCTAGAATGTTATATCATACACCTTTGTTGAAGGTAAAAGGATGTCCTTGAATAAAAATTAAGGGTAAACCTAGAGATACTTTGGATTTCTTTGATAACATAGATTCTGTTTCACATGCTTATCGCACACGGAATAACCCTCAGCCTATTGTTTTGACTTCTTTACCTCCTTCTCAACCTATGCTTAGTTGAACAATTACATGCCACTCTTGCTAAGATATATTCCTTTAAGGAGTATGACTTAGTTGAACAATTACGTGCTACTCCCACTAAGATATATTTAGGGGAATTGCTTCAAACTTCTCCATAATATCATGAGGCATTGCAAAAGGCTTTATGTACCCTTCCTGATTCGCCTCCTAACCAAGAGAATATTAATTCCTTTTTGGATTTTGTGCATACTATGCCTTCTTTACCTCCTATTTTTTTTACCAATGATGCTTTACCTTCTGTTGAGGTGCAGAATCAATATGATGCTCTTATGGTTGTTGTTTCTATTAATAAGAGTATATTTCATAGAACATTAATTGACAATGGATCTGGGCTTATTTTTTGTAGCATGGATATGCTTAATTAAATTAAGGCTGATCTTACAACTATTCAACTTGATAATGTCCCTATTCATGGATTTGATAATATTGCAACGAGAAATTTGGGCATTATTACGCTACTTGTTAAGGTTGGTCTGGTTATTCTCAATACATCTATTCATGTTATGCCTGGTCCTCTCAATTATAACCTTATTTTAGGTATACCTTGGTTACATACTATGCATGCAGTTCCTTCTACTCTTCATCGCAAGGTTAGGTTCATTTATAATAATTTGATGTATACGCTACATGCGGATGATGCGCCAAATCCTTTCTTAAATGCGGATTATGCTGAAGTTTCTGAACCTCTCCAACCAAGTAATGAACCTAAAAGGCCACATGAGATTAAACAAATTGAAGCTTCATCTTCTTATTTGACTGGGGATGATTGGGGAATGTTGGACTTTAATCCTTCTTTAATTGGAGAATATAAAGTTTCTGATTTGGAATTCATGAAACAACAAAGTGGGTTTGAGAACCAAGTTTTTACTCCTTCCCCACTTTCTGTGGAATTAAAAAGTAACTTTGTTTCAGCCTCGATTGACAAAAAAATTGAAACAATAAAACCTGATTGCTATGACATTGTGACATATGTGGCTCCTTTGACTCAATCTAATATGGCCAATAGACATGGTTCTAGTTATCATCTTCTCAAGAAATCAGGATTTAATGGGAAAGGATGTGGTAAATACGAACAAGGTATACAAGTACCTATGGAAAATGAAATTTATGATTATACATATGGATTGGGATTCAATCCTTACAAACAACCATTGGATTTTCATCTTAATGTTAATCATATTTGTGGTGGACATTTGAAGTTGGTTAAACCGCTCCTCCTCGACATGGATCAAAAACCTATCTTGGATGTTTTCTCAAAGATGAAGCCTTAGCGGATTTTTAAGGAGATTATGAGGATTGACCTATGTTTCATAATAAAATATGAAAGCCCTATTGTCTAAATACAAAAGCTTATTTTGGATAACATGATGAACAAGATATTTCTCCTTTACCAATGGATTCTCTGATACAAATTAATTTGCTAATATCTAGGACTATTTAGGTTCAAGTGGATGCAAATGACCCTGAGGAGATGATAAAAATTAGGAACTGTTTGAATCAAGATGAACGGGATCAGTTTTTTTCGCTTTCACTTGAATTTAAGGATATTTTTTCTTGGACATATTTGGATATGCCAGGTATAGATCCTAAAATTGTTACTCACAATATTGTACTCAAACCAAATGCTAAACTTGTGAAGAAGAAAATCCAAAAGATGAATCCAGGAATTGCCTTATTAGTTAAAGCTAAAATTGAAAAATTATTGGCTACTAGATTCATCTGCTCTATTGATTAACTAGATTGGATTTCAAACATTGTGGTCATTTCAAAAGGAGAAAATAAGATAAGAATGTGTACTGACTTCTAAGATTTAAATAAGGTGTCCTTAAAATATGATTTCCCATTACCTAATATTGGTATGATTGTGGATTCAACAGCGGGTCATGCTCTATTATCTTTAGGGATGGCTTTTCAGGCTATAATCAAATCTTTCTTCCTATTTAAGATCAACTTAAGACCGTATTTATAACACCTTGGGGAACATTTTTATGGGTCATGATGCCTTTTATATTAACAAATGCGGGAGAAACTTATCAGCAAGCCATGAATTTGATTTTTCATGATTACATTCATATGATTCTTGAGGATTATGTGGATGATATCTTGGAAAAATCTATACAAAAAGGAGGTCATGTTAATATTTTACGAAAAATATTTGAAATTTTTCGAAGTTAGAATACGAGATTGAATCCTAAGAAATATTCCTTTGGAGTTGATTCTGGTAAATTATTGGTGTTTATAATCTCTAAGAAAGGCATAGAGGTAGATACTGAAAAGATTGATGATATTGCTAATATGCCTCCTCCTAAGAACATTTCTCAGTTACAAATTTTACAAGGAAAAATTCAAGCTATTCGTCACTTTGTTTCCAACTTGGCTGATAGAATTTTTCCTTTTACTTCCTTGCTTAGAAATGATACCACTTTCTCTTGGAATGAGGAATGTAAACAATCCTTTGAGAAATTTTAGGAGTATCTTGCCAATCCTCCTATTTTGCAACTTGCTCAATTTAATAAACCCTTTTATCTGTATACTTCATCCACTCAGAATATGGTGAGTGTGTTATTGGCTAATCACGATAGTGAAGGTAAGGAAATACTTGTGTACTACATTAGTTGGAATTTAGTTGATTAAAAAACAAGATATACAGATTTGGAAAAATAATGCTTAGCTTTAGTTTATGCTGGTCATAAAATCAGGCATTATCTATTAAATGTTGAAGTCAATGTGATTGTTAAATTTGATCCATTGAAACATCTTTTCTCAAATTATATTTTGACGGATCTAGATGTAAGACAGGTTCTGGTGTTGGCATTATCTTGGTCCCTCCTACAAAAAAATTGATCCCTATGTCATATAAATTGACTTTTCCTTGTACTAACAATATTGTGGAGTATGAAGATCTTATAGCTAGCTTACGAGAAGCATCATCCCTTAACATTAAAAACTTGTAAATTTATGGAGATTCACAATTGATTGTGGAATATATTAAAGGAGGTTATCAGACTAAGAATGATAAAATAACACAATATAGAGATTTGGCTCTTGATGTTCTTTCACAATTCTCTTCTTATATGATTCAAACTTTACCTAGTAAAGCTAATTGACATGCAAATGCCATGGCAAGCACATCTTATTTGGTTTGTCTTGAGAAAAATAATGAAGACTTTCAATTTACTATACATACTATTAAAAACCCTCTAATTTCCAATGAGGTTACCTATGATTGTTTCAATTTGCATCTGGATGAATGGTATTCTCATATCTTTCATTTTTGAAAGATGGTATTTTTCCTAAATTGGCAACAAGGAACATGCATAATCGTATTAGGAAGCTTGCAGCACACTATATCATTTTAGGAGATACGCTTCACAAACACTCTTATGAAGGTTTGCTATTAAGATGTCTGGGTAGAACCAAAATTCCAATATCTTTGGCAGAAGCTCAATCTGGTTCTTGTGGGGGACATTTTGGTGGAAAATATTTAGTCAATAAACTCTTAGAATGGGATATTATTGACAAACAATGGAACAAGATTATTTCATGTTTGTAAATAAGTGTCCTCAATGTTAGCAACATAGTAATTTGATTCATGCTCCTGCTCATGAGCTTCATAATCAAGTTTCTCCAAGGCCTTTTAGTATTTGGGGTTTTGATCTTATTGGAAAGGTATCATTGGCTTCTTCTCAAGGACATACATACATCTTGATGGCTACAAATTACTTTACGAAGTGGGTGGAAGCTATCCCTCTCCATTCAACTACTGTGGATGTTATTTGTGATTTTATTATTAACAAAATTATAACATTATTTGGTATTCCTTTGACAATAGTTTCGGATAATGGTACCTCTTTCAAGAATAAATAAGTCACAAAATTCTTGGAGAAATATCAAATTCAACATAGATTTTTGACTCCCTATTATTCTCAATCTAATGGTCAAGTTGAAGCATCAAATAAAGTCATTGAACAAATTATGAGGAAAATAGTTAATAAGCATGAAAAATATTGGCATACCCAACTTACCTATGCTTTATGGGCTGATAGGACTAGTTTTCATAATGCCATGGGTACTTCTCCTTATAATATTGTCTACGGTACTGATGTTATTATGCCTTTGGAATTGGAAATACCTTCTTTACATGTTTCATTTCATGGGGTAATTGACAAAGATACATTTCAAGAATAATGATTACAAGAATTAGAAATGTTGGATGAACACTGAATAAATTCTTTGGAACATATAAAGGCTTATCATAAAGCACTTCAGAAGAAGTATAATCATAAGGTAATTGAACAATCATTTTAAGTGGGTGATTTAGTGCTATATGAGAATCAAAGAAATGTGAATGCTTTACCTGGTGAAAAAGGAAAGGTTAGCCCTAATTGGATTGGACCTTTTGTTGTAATTGAGGACTTTGGTTTAGGTGCTTACAAAATTGTTGATATGGATGGTGTGCCTTTTAAGGAACCTATCAATATTATGCATATAAAAATTTATTATCCCTAGTACATCATTATTTCCTTCTTTATTAATGTATTCCTTATAAAATAGTTATTTTTTTTATAGGTTATGTGATTTTAGAAGATTACATTTGAATACATTTATACACATTCTTTCTTTCCGTTAAGTTTTATGTTATTGGTGATGTGTATACGTGAAATCTTCAATCTGTTGGGAGCAAGCTCAAACATGCAAACATTAGCGGGTTATATATCATGACAAGAAAAGCATGTAAAATCAAACATATCATGACAAGAAAAGCATGTATGA
>MU227690.1:2997073-3008096 GCA_018584345.1 Thuja plicata | reverse complement strand
AATACATTAGAATAGTATTTAAACTATTGAGAAATGAAACTATTTAATCGATTTAAATTAAATAGTTAGAAGAATAGGAGGGAAAATAATATTAATAATAATATTAAGATTTTGAACGTCTACAGGTGAAAATATAGTAATCAATCACACAACTAACTAGAAAAGAGATTTTCACACACACACACACACACACACACACACACACACACACACATATATATATATATATATATATATATATATATATATATATATATATAATTTTGTTCTTTTTTTGAGTTTGATACATATGTGGCACAATGCCCTATCTATCACTCTCTCTATCCCTATGCTCTGATGGTTGATGGATTCTAGATCTCTCTAATCTATGATGAGATGATGAAGATCTCTGTATGGTATTCTGTGAGTGGATCCTCGATATGATAAGATCATATACACACTCCTGTGATCTCTAAAGGTCAGCCATCAGCCTCTCCTCTCTCTCTCTCTCTACATAACCTCATCTCTCATTGGACACAAGCAAAGATGTTTGGATGCTTGTCAGGATCTCTGTGACTAATGGGGAACTCTCGCTTGTTGGCTGGTAGTCACTAGGATAGACATGTATCCTTCAGGACCTTGGATACAAAGATCCTCCACTCTGCTACACTGGCTGCAGAATTAAAATATATTTATCTTTTAGTACTTTTTCTACAAAAATTAAGTTAAATATTTAAATAAAATACATGTTTTATACCTGGATCTCCCTCCTGGGTATCACTAAAGGGTCTTGATGGTGGTGGCATAGAGTGAATACTCTCTCCACTCTCGCTATGTGTAGGTCTTGGAGGTTGTGTCTCTTTATGGGCACATGGATGTCATCATGATCTCAGTGGTGTTGCATGAACAAAATGCTCATCTACATAGGTACTATAATCTAGGGGCATCCTATCTTCTCTCTCCTCTACTCTATCCTCCTCCATGGGATCTCCCTTGGAAATTGGATCCTCCTTGTCTCTGTGATCCTCCTCGTCTGGTACGCTACTATCTCGGTATGTCCTCTCTAAAAGGCCTGGATCACCTATTGGATAGTCATCAAGGAAGATGGGGTGGGTTCCCTGTAGACTCTAGTATCTAATGTAGTCCTTGTTGATTCCTGCATAGGCTGCATTGGGAGCTACCTCTATATCCTCTCTCTCATCTGTATAGTTATCTATGATGTCCACTACTGATGGCTGACGTATAGTGCTAGGTCTCTGATAGTATCTCGTCAGATGTGCATACTGAGGTAATGCTCTGAGGACCCCCTATGTAAGACCAAACTATCTCATCACTTTGGCATAGTAGTGTGACATTACTATGTGACTAGAATGACCCTCTAGTAGCTTGTGCTATTGTGAGTGTCTCATCTGATGTCATGTATCTGGCCACTATGTCATGCGATAGTATGGTCTCCATATCACATATATACGTGGCACATGGTCTAGATGTACCCTCCAATAGAAGATATCTCTATGTTTCCAGAGATCTCCTAGTGGATAAGAAAAGGCTCTAGGTGTGCCAACATCTACCATCACAGGAAAACCATGTGTTCATGTACATGTGAAGTGATCGAACAACCAAATCTGTAATAGTGTACATACCATGAGACTCTCTTGCTGATATCTCACCAACTGATATAACTCATGGTATAGATGGGCTAGTATGTTGTGACCCCACATGAAGATGGTCCTATCACTCTCAATCCTACGTACAATATGGGTAAAAGGTGCTAAAAAGATAGTACCCTTTGTGTTGGGTACTACAACCAAAGAAAGTATCCACAACATAACCCTCTGTACCAAAGGTGTTGGAATTGCCAGTATGGTCGATAGAGTGACATGGTCTTCTTAGGTTCACATCTATGGAACCCATCCTAGGAAATACTCTGCCTATGCGTGAATATCCTCAGAACCCCACTATACTCTTGGTCTGATAGGATCACCCCGAACTGGAAGTTGCAGGATCCTGTATACATCCTTTAGTGTCATTGTGATCTCTCCTGAGGGAAGATGAAAGGAACATATGTCCTCATCCCACCTCTCTATAAGATCTGATATCATGGCTTGGTGGAATCTCATATGTGGTAGGACTGTTACCTAGTACAGTCCTATGTCTCTCAGTAGCTGTGTCTCATCCTCATTTAGCTCATATGGCTTCTCTTAGATGATCAATAGTGGCCCTCCAAAGGGGTGCTCTCGGAGACAAACTGGGTCCTGTAAGCACAAAACAACAACATATTGGAACTGTAGAACCAAAAAATTGTATATCCAACTTGACTAGGTCAGGGTCGACCTTTGTTTGGTTGAGGTCAACCTTCCTGGGTCGGGGGTGACCTCACTCTAGGAAATGTGTGGACCTTCCTAGCTTTTATCGACCTTAAATATTCAAGGTCAACATAATTGGGTTAGGGTCAACCTTTAAGGGTCAGTTTCAACCTTGCCTATAAAATAGGAATTTGAGATTAGAGATATCAAAAAGAGTGGACTTACCTCAAGAAGTAGTTGTCTTGTGGCTAGGAACTGTCTCAAGAGCTCCATTCGTGTCACTCGAAGTTCCTCTTTTCTCATCATCCTACTTTCCCTCCTAAACCTAGAAAATGGTAAGAATGAGGAGGTATGTGCTCTCTTCCCTTATTTATAGATAGAAATTAGGTTTTTTATTAGGGTTTTTGTTAGGATTTATTTCGATTAAATTTGAATTTCCCTTCATATGCTTTTAGATAGACATTCACTCTTTTCATCATAACTTGAGTTTTGTAGCTCCATTTTTAGTGTCGTCTATGGTGTTGGAATCATGATTCAAATACCTAACTCCTTGAATCAGTTTAGGAAGTTTAGGAATCCTTATAACTATTTTAGGAAAATATTTCTCAACAAATTGCATATCTAGTGTATAGGGCTATCCTTATCACCCTGTTTCACCCTTCCGAATTAGTCAGCCAAAACAAGGGGGGCATGAGGGGCTCTATGCACTTCTCAAAGTTAATCTTAGTAAGTCTTAGGTGATTTATGGATTTTCATTAACCTTGTGTTCTGCAGGTTGCGGGTACTAAGGATTTCTTGCAAGATCTCTACATTGAGGACTTGGCTATATCCTTTTTATTTTATGATGTTTTCTTACTTTATCTTACATATTCATGTAGTGTCATATCTAAGCTAAAGTGGGAAATAAATGTTTTGTCTTAAAATTGAAGCACTTCCATCTTGGTAGGTTTATCGCCCTCATTCAGTGCATTTACATGATAGATTTTTATTTAGGTTGCATTTGCACTTGGTAATTTTGCATTTCTAGGTGAAATTAGGGTTAGGATCCTGAGGATTCTCCTTGATTTACTTCTTTGTGGCTCTATTTTCTAGGTAGGACCTATGTACTATTCCTCATATCCTTTATCACATCCCTTCTAGGCCCATGTTCCCTTTACTAGCATTCTGTTCTATTTTCCCATCGTCCTAGGTCTCTGGCCGACCTAGAAACTTCACTGGCACTCTAAGTTGACCGGCTTGAAACCTCAGGTCAGGTTTGAGGTTGACCCTAACCTAGGTTAAGGTCAAGGTCAACCTTTTCCTAGGTCAGATTTGAGGTCAACCTTGACCTTTTTTAGGTTTTGGTTCCCTCTTTCAAATTTAGATCATAGCGGGGCCCTAAATTCAAAATTGGCCCTCGAATCCGAATGTGGAAGGCTTTTATTCAAAATTTAATTAATGCATTTCCTCCTTAGTTGGTTTTTGTGATTGGACCATAATTTGAGGTGAAATTTTAATTAGGGGCCCTCACATTTCCCTTGGAGGCTTACCTTGAAATCTCTATATAAGCACTCTCTTTTTCCTACATTTGATATACATGAGACATGATAATGAGATGATGATGCAAGAATGCAAGAGGATGATATAGGAGGACAATATATGATGATACCTTATTGCAAGAAAGCATTTTGTGGACAATTTATTATGGAAATTCATTGGAGAAAGAAAGAGTTCTTCAAATTTTCCTTCTTCTTTGATCTACTATTTCAACATTCAAGCATTCAAAAGATACAATCATGGGGTAGCAACTACGGATTGTGAGTTTGGTAGGAGTACTTTAGCCTTGGGGGCTTGGTATGATTTCTTTATCATAATCAAATCTATGCATTTCTCTCTCATTTAAATTCATGCTAGGGTTTCAATATAGAGGATTAGATCTTGGAATTGTACATTCAAAGCTCTTCCTACAAGAAACATACACACATATTCTATTATATCCGGCTATTCGTGGAGGTGGAAATCACCAAAATGGGGGTTTGAATAAGGGAAAAATCTATATATATACCCTGAAAAACCATTTTTAGATATCTACAATTGTTGTTTCAGGAATTGCAAAGCATATTTGGATACCCTTTTCGGCAAACTTTCAGGATCTGCGAATAGAATTTCCGTCGGAGTAGTGTAGGTCAAGGTCAACATAAAGGGGCAAAATTGCACCCTCGTATTTGGGTCAAGGTCAACCTGGCTCAAAAAAGAAAAATATTTCTAGTTTTTTTCTATCTGTGTGTTTCTATTATAGATCCAGTTGCAGAATATCCAAAAACTTGATACAGGCATCATAAAATAGGCATTTCTAGATCTGGATCTGCTATGTTATGAGGTATGTATTCATTCTATCTGATTTGATTATTCTTTGTAAACATTTCCAGATTTATATTCCTTATCATTAGGATTAAATGTATGTGGTTAATAGTGGCATAGGGTCTCTTTTATGTGCAATCCCCCATTATTCTAAACCCTATCCATATTTCCCCCTTTACACAACCTTTTTCCAAAGGGTTCTCCAAAAATGCCCTTGGAATTTCACATCTCTGTTCGAGATAATGGATGTTGGAAATCCATGAATCCTCACCACTTCTTTAAATAACAAGTTAGAAATATGAGAAGCATCATTAGAAACCTTACAAGGAACAAAGTGAGCCATTTTTCTAAACATGTCCACTATGATAAAAATGCTATCAAAACCTTGTTTATTTCTTGTAAGTCCTAGGAAAAAGTACATACCTCACACTGTCCCATGGATTTTTTTGGATTGGGAGTGGCTGATAGAGACCCTGGTTGGTCCTAACTCCTTTAGCCCTTTGGAAAATTGTGCAAGTTTCTACAAAATTTCTGACATCAGTGGGGATCCTAGGCCAATGATAGTTTCTCCTTAATAGTTCAAGTATCTTATCAATCCCAAAATGTCCCCCTAGTGTGCCACAATGCTTTTGTCTAATCAGATTGTCCCTCATGGACCATTTAGGAATACAGAGTTTGTTGGAAACACTGAGAGGGGGGGGAATCAGTGTTTAGCTAATTATTCAAATTCAGCAACTTAAATATAAATCAAATATACATCCAATGAAGCTTAACACAAGAACACATAACACTTGATATGATTACGGGGAAACCTTGATTAGAGGAAAACCTTGGTGGGAATTAGTACCCACAAATATTGTACTAGTATAATGAACCTGTTAAAGTTCCTTTGCCCTGTTAGAAGCAATCTTTACAATATGAGTACAATGACCTGGTTAAGGGTCTGACCCTGTTAGGAGTCTTTTACAATTAATCCTATTAGGGGTGAGGACTCACTATCCAAGAGCTCACTACTCAATGAGAAAGAAGGCTACAACCTCCTGAGAATAGATATGCACTATATCCAAAAATGAACTGATGTATATGACACAGATGTCTAATCAGTTCTAGTTATGCGCTTATGCTCTTAACTTCTTTAAGGGCTCTATCTCATACTAATATCTTCATACTGATCTTCTATACATCTTCTCTGACTATTTTGATGACATTTCAAATGTATATTTGCATTAAATATATATATATATATATATATATATATATATATACGCCTGAATAGACAAAACTACAAACAAGACCTTAGTCAGCCCAGAAACATAATACACAATGCTTCCAAACAAATTGGCTTAAGTGTGTTTACAAAAATTTTTAATATATGATTATTAACTTAATACAATAGGTGCTTAGCCTTTACATAAAATATTATACGCTAATCAAAATCATGAAGTCATCTTCATACTCTGTATTCGAGACTGCTGGTGTACTTGTTTTTTTTGTAACTTGTCTGTACTACCATTCTATACTATGTGTGTATAGGGTAAGCATAATAACACACCATAGAGCTTAAGTCTAAATGCGCATATCTTGATGTGGTTGTATGCACGTGCACTAATGCCTTGATCGACTGTAAGTCATTATTCTATTCTGTCTCCTACACTTAGTCAATTTACACTTCATAGTTTACTGTCAAAACTTTATATGACTTCTTTTCCATAATGAAAACAGAAAATAAGCCATATACTCCCTGGGAGTCAACTTGGAAACAATATCCCCCTTTGTCATTAATGGCAACAAAGGAATGTGGCCAAGTTACTCAAAATTGACTAACACCCAAAAACTATATATCATTATACTTTATAATATATACTACTCCTGATATATACACATATTACTTGTATATTACTCCCCCTTCAACATTAATGGAAAAGGTGTCAAAATTGTAAGTCTCTAGATACTTACTCCATATATACATCTAGATATACAACTTGAAGATTCTTTATCTCTTGCTGCCAGAATGCCTTCATTGCATCAACTGTGTGGAGATGGGCGCATAGAGCATAAGTGAGCTTCTCCATTTTTATCAGGTCCATGCTGGGACCTTGATCATATGTGACAATAGTGACATCAATCTATTTGATGTTCTCATCTAGAATTACTAAGGAGGATGCAAGTGCATTTCTCAACTGAGTCTGTCGGGTCCTTATCTTATTGATCTCCATTTTAGCTTTTTCTATCTTGTCAATCTGACCTTGATAAATACTATTGCAGATGTTCATGTCTTGCATGGATGTCTTGATTGATTTCCTAACATTGTCAACCAAGATATCTGCTTCCTCTATCTTCTTGATATGTTCAGAGGTGAATTTTACCCTGTCCATGTAGTTGGCTATTACATTTCTGCCTTTAGTTGCCAACTCTTTCAACGTAGACTGACCAATCTTCAATGAGTTTAAATCTAAGGAAAAATTCTTTACTAGTTCATTCAATCTTTCCTTTTTATACTCATCTTCTACAATTCTAGTAGCTGAGTCTACCAAGCTTGTAAAATGTGCTTTGAAGCTTGTTAGTATACTGTCTACGTCATCAACTAAATGAATTTTTGCTACTTTCTTGTCTGTAGGTACTAGGTCATTCAGAATGTTTACTGATTCTAAGAAGAGAGGATTCCTCATAACCTATTTCTCTTTGGCCTTTTCCATGGCTAGGACATTGATCTTGATTAGGTCTTCTTCTCCCCAAGCATCCAGACTTGTTGAGTCAGGAGTTAAACTTGACAACAATGAGGTAGATGGTTGAATGGATGGTGTGAATATGGTATTCTAACTAGTATCCATGCATTCAATTTTAATTGGAATCTCCATGACTAGGGTCTCATTGTTTTTATTATCTTCCTCTTTTTCCAAGTCTGTTGAATCTATAGAGGGAACTTTATCTTGTTGCAAAGATGTATCATCATTGCATGCCTTCTCTGTCTCTTCTGAGTTCACAAATGCTTTTTGAACTTTATCCATATCATTATCAGAAGTGGTCATAGATATCTTGATATCATCAATCACTATAGTATCCCCTAAATCTTTTGTTGTATCAGAGTTTTTTGAGACTGAGGGCATATAAACTTGTGGACCTATCTTAGGTGCATTTTGCGTTACTGGTTCTGCAACCTGTTTAGGAGGAACTAGAGTTGCCTTAGCTATAGGCATCATTGATGGATATATATGTCTATCCATAAATACCCACTCAAATGCTTTATGAGTCTCTTCACCAACCATATCATACTCCTTGTTCATGATATGAAGAATTCTTGTTTTGGTTCTTAGGTGCGGCTTTACTAGATCCAACAAAATTACTTTCTCATCATGCGAGCACACTGGGAGAAGACTATCCAATGTTTCTTCTCTTTTCCTCATGTCCTCTTCAATTGTTTGCCTCTTTAATATATGAAGTATATTCCATACCTTGTCTGGTATGATAGTCTTGAGTTCCAATACAGTCCTTTTGAACTTAATCATATGAGAGATGATCATAGAATGAATCTCTGATTTGTCTATCTCTTGATATTTTTCATATAAATTCTTGAGAGACTCTAGTCTTCCTTGATTGAAAATTTTGTTTCTTAAGACATTTAGACTAGGTCTGAAACCTACCTCAGGAGGAGCTTGTGTGTTCTTTACCTTACTCCTTGTGGTTCTTGAGGATTGATGACTAGTGGGTCCTTGCTTCCTTCCTCTAGACTTCTTGCTAGGTACTAATGGTGGAGATGCATCTAGATCAATGGTGGTTGATGGTGCAGATGTATCTTCATTTGATTTCTTCTTCTTCTTTAGCATATCATCATTCTTTTTTGTTTTTACTTCTGTGGGAGTCTTCTCAAGTTCTTTAGCCATCTTAGCTTCTCTAGCTCTATCAAGATCTTCTTGTGTAACACCATGAAATTTTAGGATATTTGAGGTAATCCTAGATGTGTTCCTTTTGTTCTCCACACTGTTTTTGTTCTCCACATTGTATAAGATAGAATCAACTTGATTTGTATTTTCTCTATAAGTGCCCCATCTAGGTTCATTGGGATCCTTGGGTGCAGATAAGAGGACTTGCGCATAACCTTCCAAAACATGTTCTTCAACTTCATAACCAAGAGGGTGAATCCATTTTGTCCTAGGCTCAACTACCTCCATGCAAGTACAGTCAGTCTCCACCATGAAGCATATGTTGTCTTTGTACTTCTCAACTATTTTCTTAGGTATCCTAAACCTCTTTTGCATCTTGATTTTGAATGTCTTGATTTCCATGTCCATAGAATCCTTCACACTACTCTCTGATGTGGCTTTTAGTGAAATCTGTGACATAGTGGGTTTGCTTTTGTCTAGGTAGAGATTTGCAACCTTTCCTACTATGTGGAAGTAGAGATAGATGATAAGAGCCAAACCTAAATATCTTTCTCTTGTCATGCTTGATAGCTCAAATTTTGTCAATCAATTGAGCGTGAAATATCTCACATAAGTTGTATTGAGTATTATCATTCACCATTTTTATTGTTGCTAAGACAGTAGCTGCAGATACACTATTTAGTCTACTTGTGTGCTAGAATTTGTAACCTAGTATCATGGTAACTATCTTTATGTCATCTTCCTTGATGGGATCAACTATCATACCATGCCTATCACTCCTGGATAAGCATGCCAGCTTAACTTGTTTCTTAACATCTTTACCAGTTGGAAGAACTGGTCCAGTCTTGGGAAGTCTAGTCATCTCATGAATTAGATCAACAGTGATGTGAATAGGAACCTCACCTATCTAGTATAGATCATCATGTATCCTACTCAGTAATATCTTTACCCATTCTAGCTCATAGATCTCATGCGCATTGGAATACTCAAAGATAGGGTTATTAGTGAGATGCGCATATTCATCCTTGAATGTATAATCTGGTTTCATCATAGAACCCATGAGAGATGCAATACTATTATCTGCAACTATTTCTTTCTTGCAATAAACATATGCGCGGATGTCTTCTACATGTACGACTCCAAGCAGAGTCCTAGAGAATTCTCCTTCGACATCATCCAGTATGGACTTGAATGGATGCTTCTTAAAAGAAAATCTCTTCCTCTTAGCAATGTCGAATACAATAGGGGTTGTCATACTTACTTGCAACTAGGTTAAGTAGGGTTTCATGATGATTCTAAAATGACGTGACTGCTAGGGTTTCCTTCAAACATAATCTTCTCACAAACCAGCTAATCCTTCAAGCTGTAGTGCTTTGATGCTCGATGCCTATCTGCTTTCTGAATGCTTCAATCTCAAACGCAAAGTGAAGTTTTTAATTTATTTTGCCAATTTATATAAAGATCAATTGCATTTAATGCTCATTGTTGTAAAGCGGTTTAAAGAGAGAATTTCAAACTTTGTTCTGAATGAAGTAAAGGCAATGTGTGAATGCATACAACCTTAATTTGTGATTACATGCATGAATCCATAGGTGCATACTCAGAGATGAGTATACCAGCCACACAGGGGTTCAGAGCTAGAATAGCTCCCCCTAAGACTGTAAAGGTCAACTATTCATAAGTAGAAGGTGCATCCACTGAGGATGCATCTTCTACCTTTTTCTCTTCATTATCCTTCTTTACTTCAACCCATATTTTACCTGAGTTATCTTTGGCTTCCACAAACTTGACTTCTCCTAATTCTTCAAACAAAGACTTCATGGGATTCTCTTGTCCTTTTGTTCTTGATCTGCAAAACCTTGAGATATGTCCATCTTTTCAACATGAGTGACAGATGATAGGAGGTCTGGTGTTGTTATTCATCATGCTGCATTGCTTAGCTGTGTGTCCATTATAGTTACATATCTGACATGTAATGTTATGCAAGTTTCTTTGAGGTTGATATCTCTGATTGAATTGAGTTTTATTCCTTTGATTCAGTTGTGGCTGACTTCTTTGATTTGTTCTGCAATGACTAGCCCTATGACCAAACTTATTACAAGAGTAATAGTAACCATTGAAGGGTCTTACATTCTTACAATCTCTTGCCAAGTTTCCATGCTTTTTATAGGCATAGAAAGTACGGTTGACTGTATTGTGCCTATCTTTTGGTGATTTTGCTTTGGTCTCTTCATGATTTTCATTTTTCTTTTCTTCTAAGGATTCTGTTAGAGATTTCTTTCTTTCTTGTAATGAGTTGATTTCAATTTGAGCTAAACTGTATCCCATACTAGTGGTGTCACCTTTTAGCTTTTGTACATAGAGCTGTGATTGAATCAGATCAGAGCTTATGTGTAGTTTATCAATCTTGTCTTTTTCTCCTGATAATTCAGATTCAATTTTGTTCTTGATATTTTCCAATTCCAAGATTTTCATATTGGCTTGCATGAGTTCTTCATCCAACTATTTGTTTTCTTT
>MU227690.1:2985374-2997015 GCA_018584345.1 Thuja plicata | reverse complement strand
AAATCATTGGTGGAGCAATCTTTTAGTTCTTTCCTTAGTTTCTTGATAAGCATTTGTGAGCCATCAAATTTTAGTTTAAGTTCTTCATTTTCTTTCTCAGATATGTCTAGATCTTCAAGGGTTGCTTCAAGATTCTTTTTCAGATGTTTGACTTCTGTTGAATCCATGATCTCCTCAAGTTGTTAAACGTTTCTCTCTGAGGACCAGGCTCTGATACCAATTGTTGGAAACACTGAGAGGGGGGGGTGTATTAGTGTTTAGCTAATTATTCAAATCCAAAAACTTAAACATAAATCAAATATACATCAAATGAATCTTAACACAAGAAAACATAACACTTGATATGATTACAGGGAAACCTTGATTAGAGGAAAACCCCGGCTGGAATTAGCACCCACAAATATTGTACTAGTATAATGAACCTGTTAAAGTTCCTTTGCACTGTTAGAAGCAGTCTTTACAATATGAGTAAAATGACCTGGTTAAGGGTCTGACCCTGTTAGGAGTATTTTACAATTAACCCTGTTAGGGGTGAAGACTCGCTATCCAAGAGCTCACTGCTCAATGAGAAAGAAGGCTACAACCTCCTGAGAATAGATATGCACTATATCCAAAAAAGAACTATTGTATGTGACACAAATGTCTAATCAGTTCCAATTATGCGCTTATGCTCTTAACTTCTTTAAGGGATCTATCTCATACTGATATCTTCATACTGCTCTACTATACATATTCTCTGACTTTTTTGACAACACTTCAAATATATCTTTGCATTACATATATATATATCTTTATGCCTGAATAGACGCGACTACAAACAAGACCTTAGTCGGCCCAGAAACATAATACACAATGCTTCTAAACAAATTGGATTAAGGGTGTTTACAAAAATGTTTAATATATGATTATTAACTTAATGTAATAGGTGGTTAGCCTTTACATAAAATATTATACACTAATCAAAATCATGAACTCAGCTTCATACTTTGTATTCTGGATTGTTGGTGTACTTGTTCTTTCTGTAACTTGTCTGTACTGCCATTCCGTACTATGAATGTATAGGGTAATCATAATAACACACCATAGAGATTAAGTTTGAATATGCATATCTTGATGTGTTCATATGCACGTATGCAAATACCTTGATCGACTGCAAGTCACTATTTTGCTCTGTCTTCTACACATAGTCAATTTACACTTCATAGTTTACTGTCAAAAATTTATATGACTTTGTTTCCATAATGACAACACAAAATAAACCATATACTCCTTGGGAGTCAACTTTCCAATAGATTTGACCTCCTTTGAACAAAATACCAGCTTGAAATAAATATTCTAATTAAGTAGTGTTGTATGCATATGAAAGAGTAGAACAAACCTAGTAGATATCACCAAAGTTGAAATCATCCTTGTATAGGTGCTTGAGGGCATAAATTCCCATGCTTTGTACCTATAATTCTTCTACAAAAATCACTCTTCTACTAAGAGAATCTGCCACTTTGTTTGAGGTTCCTTTCTTGTGTTTTATTGAAAAGGTGAATGCTTGGAGTTGTTCAAACCATTTCATGTGTCAACTTAACTTTTCTTGACTTTTAAGATAACTTAGTGCATGATTTTCTCTAAAGACAATGAATTATTTAGGAAGAAAGTAGTGCCTCCATTTCTTGAGGGCTTGGACCATGGAATAAAGTTCTAATTCATATGTTCTATACTTTTTCTTGGCTTCATTCAAAATTTTTAGAGAAGAAAGCCACTGGTTTTCCATCCTAACTAAGGACTGCACCTATGGCTAGATTTATACCATCTATTTACACTATGAATAGTTTTTTGATGGTAGGTTGTGCCAAGATAGGATATTGTGCTACTCTCCCCTTCAAATATTCAAAAGCTTCCTCTTCTTGGGTTGTCGACTGAAATTTTGTTTTCCTAACACCCTTGATGGTATCAAGTAGAGGTGCACAAATATGATTGAAATTTTTGAAAAATTTCCTATAAAAGGTGGCCAATCCATGAAAAACTCCTGATTTCTCCTAGTGTCTTTGGTTTTGGCCAATTGAGGATAGCCTCTACCTTTTTAGGATCCATTTTCAGTGTGACTTTAGAGATGAAAAAACCAAGGAATGTCAACTCTTGTTGCATGAATGCACATTTTTTCTAGATTAATAGAAAGTTTATTTTCATGCACTCTTTGGAGGAATTGTTCTGAATGTCTAATATGCTCTTCTTTAGTTCTACTAAAGATCAAAATTTCATCCATGTAGACCACTACAAAATTACCTATGAAATCATGAAGCACTTCATTCATTAGTCTCATGAAAGTTCTAGGAGCATTACTAAGACCAAATGGAATTACAACCCATTCATATAGTCCTTTAGTGGTTTTAAATTTCATTCTCCACTTATCTTGAGGCCTTATCCTTATCTGATGATAGCCCAATTTAAGGTCTATCCTTGAAAAATATCATGCTCCTCCAAGTTGGTCTAATAGATCCTCTATTCTGGGTATAGGGAATCTATATCTAATTATTATCTTGTTTATTGTGCTAGAGTCAGTGCATAGTCTCCATTTTCCACCCTTCTTAGGGGCCAAAACACTTGGGACTGTACAAGGGCTAAGAATCTTTTGTAAGAGTCCTTTTGTCAACAATTCAATAATTTTCTTAGTGACTTCTATATTCTGATCAGGGGTGAGCTTATAAGTAGCCTTGTTGGTTAGGGAAGCACCTAGAATGAATTCTATTTGGTGACATATGCCCCTTAGTGGTGGGAGTTCATCTAGTGTATCTCCTGCAATTATTCCCTTATACTTCTGTAGTAGACTATCTACTTCCTTAGCTACCTCTTTATGCACTATTTTCTCCTTTGGTTTAAGGACTAGGCCATATCCTACCTCTGAATCTTGAATAGTACTAATCATTTCTTGTTCTCCTACAAGAACAACTAATTATTCCTTTCATCTTTCGTTTTGAGAATAAGGAAGAGGGATTAGATTATATTTATGACCACCCTGATTGATTTGGTACTTGTTTGTGACTCCATCATGTTTGGATTAAAAATCATACTACCATGGATGTCCTAACAAAAGTGATAGACATCCATATCTACAACATCACAAAGGACTCTATCCTTATATTATTTGATGGAAAAATCTACCCAAGCCTATTCATTTATGAGGGTTTGTTGTCTTTTTGTTAACCAAGACACATGGGAGGGATTTGGGTGGGGTAATTTTTCCAATTTTGATTTATCTACCATCTCCCTAGATACAACATTTTCAGTAGAACCAGAATCAATTACTAACTTTTATACCTTTCCATGGCTCTTATAGTTGGTCCTAAAAAATTTCTTTCTTTGAGGAGGCTCCACTGGCATAGGTGCTTGGGTCAAGGTCCTCTTCATCATGAAGCATATTCCTTCTTCTCAAGTACAGTCCCCTATAATGCAAAGGTGATAGCATGAAGTGTGGTATTGTTCCTTTCTCTTCTCCAATCCACCTAACTCAACTTATTCCCTCCTTGGATCTTTTATCCCTTTTTACACAATGCCTTCTACCTATTCAAAGTGGTAGAGTTCCTTACTAACCTTTCCCAATTGAATACTATTCAATCCAAAATCTTGCAACTTTGTGCTTTAGGGACACTATCCCTATTTCAAGCCATAAAATAGAAGTCTTTAGCAGTGACTTACCCAATCCCAAATTACTATTTGGACACCTTCCTTATGTTATAAGGATTGATAATCAACCCTTGGTTTGATCCTCAAACTGTCGTACAATACCTATCTAGGATTGTCCTAGAATTCCTTGTAGATCTGTCTAGGTGGTTTTTGGAACATAACTTTTCCTCTTGATCACATTTTAGAAAACTAGATATTTAAATACCCTTTTGGAAGTTATACTGATCCCCAAATCCTTAGTTTCCAACTCCACTCCAGCAACACCTAACCCTCACAAAGTTCATAGACCTAATTGGCCAAATTAGGCTTGGATATCAAAGAAAGTGCTAAGAATTAGGTGCATGGAATTGATAAAGTGATCCAGACCTCCTCAAGTAACTCCCAACAACTCAAATCCACATTTAGTTCACTCAACTAATCTATCTCATCAACAAACCAATTCATTCACATTCATTCTAGGCTAAATACATTAAAATATTCAACCTAGGGCTTGGTTCATGAGGGCTTTACCCTTTGATCCATCTTATAAGATTTTTTAATCCTTAAATATACCATCCTAAATTGTATTATCAAAAAACTTAGTGAATTCCACCATACCAAATGCAAGTTAGGACTCCACTAGTGAAATGAGCTTCTAACAAGCCTCTTCCTGGACTACTTTTAGAAAACTAAATAAAAAACACTTGAAACCAAAACTAAAAAATCTCAAATCAACTAGAAAATTACACTAAGATAGAGGGCCTTCAAAACATCAACTTGGTTTTCAAAGATCAAACTAGAAACGGTCATACTATTCAGAAATACTTAGAAAAACTCTTCATCTTCCTTTCCGAATGCATAAAAACTCAAATACAAAACTTCTAACCATCTTGGTTCAAAGTAATCACTTAAAAAAACTTCATATGTGAATTCAAATCAATCCAAAATTCCCTATGACTGTGGGGCTTCCATCTTGCAACTCTCGAGCAACTTTTGGAAGTTGCATGAGCAACATTTTTACATCTTTTGCAACATTTGGAAATTTCTTGTCTTTTTGCACTGGAAGACTTTTGGATTGGATCCTAACCTATAAAATTAACATAATATGACCAAAATGACATGAATCCAATGAATTCAACACCTAGGACTCATAAAAGCATAAAAACACACTTAAAGCAACTTATGTATAAATAGATGATCCTAATGGACTAAGGGATCTCTAGGCTCATAAGATTTCCTAAGAGGTCCTTGACCAAATAAATGGATCCACAACCAAAATAAGATGATCCTCTAAGACCAATCCAATTTTTACAAACCCAAAACATTACCTAGTGATAGTCAATCAGTGACAGTCCTAGGTGCACTGCACCATACTCCCCAAGACAAAGATAACTCAAGTCCCTTGAGTTGGGATCTTCTAAATTAAAACCAATCTTCTTGATGTATTTAGGTGTCAACCAAGTAGCATCATCCACTAACTAGTGTTTCCATTTCACTAGATATTTATAGAAAGTAAACCTCCTGGTTTGTTTAGCTATCCTCTTGTCTAGTATACAGTCAATCTCTTGTGATGGTGGTTTAGGTAGATCTTGTAGCTCCTTGTCTTGTGGCAGATCTTGAGCACCTACAATGGAGACATCAGTAATAGGAACTTTGTATAGATATAGGTCAGCTACATTGAAAATGGGGGATAAACCAATAGTTGAAGGTAATTCAATTCTATATGCATTATTGCCACATTTCTTCAAGATTCTGAAGGGGCCAATCTTTTTCATCATCATCTTGGTGTACTTATGCTTGGGCAAGCTTTCCTTCTTCAGGTGAACCATAACTAGGTCTCCAACCTTGAATTGGACATCTCTCCTCTTGACATATGTTGCTTTTTTATACTTCTCAAAGGTTTGTTACAATCTATCTTTCACTTGTTGATGAATGTTCTTCATTACCTCTACAAAATCATTAGCTTGGGCACTCCTTTGGCCAAAATTATGGATGTTTCTTAGCTCCAAGACACCCCTAGGGTGGGATTCATAAATAATTTGGAAAGGAATGAGTCCTAAATTTCTATTGACATAATCATTATAGGAGAACTCTGCTTGTGGAAGGATTGAGTCCCATGCCACTCCATACTCCTTTGTCAGACATCTTATCAAGTTTCCCAAAGACCTGTTGATGACTTCAGTCTATCCATCTGATTGAGGGTGGTAAGAAGATGACATAGCTAGGTTTGTTCCAAGTCTTTTCCATAGGGTATACCAAAAATGTCCCAAGAACTTGGGATCTCTGTTTGAAATAAATGCGATTAGTAAACCATGGAGTCTTACAATTTCCTTGAAGAATAGCCTTGCAATACTTGAGGCATCATGTGTAGTCTTACAAGGTAGGAAGTGTGCCATCTTGGATAACCTATCTACAACCACATAAACATTGTCATAGCATGCCTTTGTCCTTGGAAGACCCAATACAAAATCCATGCTGATGGATTCCCAAGGTTTTCTAGGGATGGGTAATGGTGTGTACAAGCCTACATTTGAACTGGTTCCTTTGGCTTTTTGACAAACTAGACAACACTCCACAAATCCCCTTATCTCAATCTACATCTTGGGCCAGAAGTAGAATCTTCTTACTAGCTCAAGTGTCTTTTCAAGACCAAAGTGGGCTGATAGACATCCACAATATTTCTCTTTTATGATGTTCTCCCTCATTGAGTAATCAAGGATACACAATTGAATCCCTTTAAACAACAATCCTTCTTGAATCATATATTCTGCAAACTCAGTGTGATATCTATCTCCTAGTCCCAAACAAACTTTGTCAATTTCTTTAAAGTCTTCATCATTGGGATACATGTCCTTAAGGATAGAGATACCTACTTTAACCACCCTAACTTGGTCTTCTCTAACCATAGACCCTATTAACCCTAAGTGTGATCATACCCCTAATTATTTCAAGACAAATCTTCAATTTATTGGCATAATTCATTAAATTAAATTTAATCTCCTAAGTGGTTTTAATCACTAAATCAAATTTCCTTAGCCAATTAAATCAAAACAATTGAATTAAATCAAAAAAAAAATTAATTCAATTAAAACAATTCTAAACATGGCTAAAAGTAATTAATAAAAGGGAATTAAATAAATCCCCAAATTACATTTCCATTTACAAAAGAAAAATTCAATTCCCTAACCAATGGGAGTGAAATCACTTGGATCACCTCACATGGATCACCAAAGATTCAATCTCCACCTCTCTTCCACTTTCAATCCTAACCTCTCATTCACCTAATTCTTCTATAAATAGAATGAATTTTAAACTCTATGGGCTCCTAATTTTAGAAGTAAACTTATGCTGCTAGAATTCTTAGAAATCTTTATGCATTTGAGAGTAAAGCTTGATTGCATTGTTATAATCTTCAAATTGAAAGTTAAAATGAACCATTTCTTCAGAATATAGGCTAGTTTCTTTGAATCTTTCATTCTAAGTTGTATATGTCACTGATTAATGCATAATCTAAGGGAAATTATAGAATTCTTCACATTCTTCTTCAATAGGAAGAAATAAGTCAGTTTTAGTGTTTGATTTGATGGATTATTCTATGGTTTGCACTAATGTAATGAATTATTGAAGTGTTGTGTTGTAGCTTACAAGAACCACAAAATACACACACATTTCTGGCACCCATCGTGGGGCTGAATCTCATATTTTACCTCATCTTATTCTTCATTTTGAGCTAATTTCTCTTCTCTGTTTGTAGGTACAGGGTCGCCTTTAGTGATCAAGGCTTGTTTTGGGGAAATGAAATCATTTTGAGGAAATAGGCTTGCACCCTAGATATTAGGACTTGCATCATGGGGATATTGATCACTTCTGGTAAGGCATCACATCTAGTTAATTCTAGGTTGTTTTTAGGAAATACAATTGCAATTAGGGAAAATAGGATCGCATCTAGTTTTTGCATTTGAAAATTGAAAGATCTAACCATTAACCCTTGTATTTTTTTATGTCTATGTTGTTCAAACAGTCTAATACTTGTTTGCAGATTGTTGTCTATAGCCTTTTTCTCAAAAAGGGTGGAAAAGGAATTGTTGAGTTGTGTTTTGCAAGTCTTAATAGATTAACTTGTCCTTAGTTCTTCAAATTTTCAAATTAAAACACAAATTCTCATCACTTAATAAATCAATCAGAGGAGTATGCTATTTTCCTTCAAGGAAAATCAGAAACTCAAAATTTGAGTTAGGGCTTGAGAGGAATTTGGAGTAAATGAACAAGGCAAACTTCATTGTTTGATTCATTTTGGGAAAAGTAATTAAACAAAGAAAATCACTAAATATTGTGTGATTAATTGAACAAGTTTTTCCATTTAAATTTCCCTTTGGACAAGTAATTGAACAACACAAGTCACCTAAAGTTTGTGGGAAAAAGAAATTCATTGTCTAAATTTGGGATATTGTAATTGAACAAGAAAAGCACTTAAATATTGTGGAGAAAGAACAAACAAACTTTTATTTCAAGTACTTGTGTTTTCTTAACTTAGGAATATATAAATCAAACTTAAGATTTTTATTAATCTCACTAGAGGATTTTCTCTTCCTTCCAAGCGGGGGCATAAAAAACTCAACATGGGGGATTAAGTTAATGAGTGAAGTCATTTGAGGGAAAGAACATCAGTTGAATTTATTGTGGGATAAAACAGCATGGAATAGGAGAGTATGCTCTTCTTCTTTGGAAGAATCATAAATCTTGAAATCCTAAGTTCACCAATCCTTTGTATTCTTTTTAAACATTAGAGGGTCTGTCAATTAAGGAAAACATCTCTCGGGAACAATCCAAGTGAGGAAAAGTTTATGCCAACCCTTTCAAATCACTATAAATAATTACTTCCTTGTAGGATAAAACCTCAGAAGATAGAATCGGTTTTGTTCCTGGAATTTTGACATCATTCCTTGAACATGCTTGGGTGTGTATAGAGAGGATCCGCTTGAATCTTCCTTGCGAGACTACACACATTTGAGTACTCATAGGGCTATATGCTTCAATTTTGTCTTGTGAAATTCTATGGGAGATGGTTTCAAATGGATTACCCCATCATAAGAAACAATTTGTAGTCAAAACTACCTGATTCATCCTTGAAAGGGTGACAATCCTTGTGCAAGGCAAAAATTAATTTCCCCAAGATACTCATCATTTTGTGCCCTCACTTGCATTTGGATTCATCTAATATGGTATCATAATGAGAGTCATTGTGTATTTAGTGATAGCCATATTTTGATTAGAATTTGAGTGTGTACCTGAGTCTATGAGCAAATATTTTCATCCTATTCTTAGACACTAGGTATTAAGGATGTGTTTATTCACCTCTAACAATGCAAAAATCCTTGATGTGTTTGAAATCTCATTAAAAAGATAAATCATTCAAAAAAGAAACAAAATTCAATCCTCTAACTACATACTATATTTTTCACTCACTGGAAAGTCTCAAAAATAACCTACTATCAAACAAATTTGGACAAACTTCAAGACAAATTAGACAAAAACTTAATAGAACATCAGAGAGTCTCCTTTAGTTTGTCGTAGCTTGCATCTAGTTGTGCAAAGTTGCATTTAGTGTACTAGCTCGCATCTGGTCATTCTTGTATCACTTTTAGGGAGAAAGGTCACATCTAGGATATCTAGGCTTGCATCTAGTTTATCATAAGCTTGCGCCTAGTCTTTTCTAGCTCGCCTGCAGAGTATCACATCCAAAACAGTGAGAATTTACACACTTGTCTCTTAGATAAAATTAGTTTATTTGGGTACCCTTTTGGCTCCTTAGTCTGACCCTGTTGCTTTCTCTAGTCTCTCTGTTGATGTTTCAAAAAAATTTCAAGTCTATCTTGCATGTCATTTTGGGCTCTTACAATTTGTCTCAAAAAGTGTGGTCTATTCACTCTCAAAAACAACTTGATTCCAAGCTCATTATCAGGGCATTCTAACCCTTTGACACTGGAGTCATTTACTTCCATCAAACAACAAAAAAGCCTTACAATTTGGACACACTTACTTGGATGATTTGAGACTTCACTTGACATTATTTGGAAACTTTGGACATAGTTGAGATACATCTTCATGGTTAACACAAGATGTAAAAAGTATCTTACTGATGAATTAGAAGTACCTCCTAGATTGCTACATTTTCAAAAAGGAGAAACATCTCACAATCCTCTATTTGACACAGAATCACCTGCACCTGCAATGGAAGCTCCTTGGAAGGAATGGGCTACATCCTTTGAGGAATACAGAAATGACAAGAATTGAAGACAAGAAGATACTAGTAGTGAGGAAGAAATTCACATTAATCATCCTTTGTTTGACTCAGAAAGTGATGGAGACATACCCGAAGAAGAGTACAATAGACTCAAACAAAGTAGGAAATTCCAAAGAACATTGGTAAAGATAATTGGTGAAGTCAAGGAGAAATATTTTCTACATCTAGCATCCATTGGAGTAAAATTACCTAAAGATTATGATGTTGAAAGACTGAAGTAAAAAGAGATACCAACCCCTATATCTATTCTCACCAAATAGTTAACCTTGATGCAAGTTGAACTTGCAACACTCAAACAAGAGAAGGTTAAACCAAAAACAAAATACTCTTTGGACTCCATTTGTCCATTTCCATTTGACAAGAGTATTAACATGATTACATTTCCTCCCAACATGGCAAGGCCTAAATAAGACAAGTATAAGGGAGAAACTAATCTACATGACCATGTGAGAGAGTTTTGTGCTCTAAGCATAAAATACATGCATGAACCAACATACCTAATGAGGTTATTTCTGGGAAGTCTAGGCGGAAATGCTATGGAGTGGTTCTCCAAAAACACACCTAAGGTAAAATATTTTGAGGATTTGATACAATGTTTGTCCAAAATTACTCCTACAATATACAACACGATGTAACCATGATGGACTTGTGTAACACAAAACAAAGAATCGGTGAATCCTTTACATACTTTTTACAAAGGTGGAGGAAAATCTTTGCGAGGTATTCAAGAGCTATTCCCGAATCAGAAAAGATTGAAATCTTCATAAACAACTTGATACCTAAATTAAACTATTCTTTGCAAATGAAAGATTCACCTAGCTTTGATAGGATGATCAAGAATGCCATCCATATTGAAGAGGTCATGGTTAAGAAAGGAGAAATCACCCTTCAAAGTGATAACAAATCTACCAACTATAGAAACAAGCCTTAGTGGTGGAAATAAACCAAGAATGTTGTTAACAATTGATGAAGGGTGCTCCCCTTAATATCACAAACACATAACAGAAATAGAGAAGCAACAACAATTTGCAAGAACAGAAAATGGAATTCTTATTATCTCCACAAATGCAGAATTAAAAACTTTTAGAATTACAATATGCAAAGCCACATGGGCATTCCCCTTACAATATTCTGTAGGACAAAGTCTCGAATTATTACCCAGATCTACCCAGAACTGTCCCGAACTGCCTAAAACAACACTACGGGCCTTCTTTATATAGGCAATTTCCACCGCCCGAGAAGGTTCCAGAAATTTAGCCCTTAGGGCCGACCAAACTTAGAATTATTTTATTTTTCAATTTAGTACATCAAAGTCGGCTCAAAATAACTTTTGAAACCCGAGAATTTTGAAGGAAATTTATTTTCTTCTATTTCAGGTGACCCAACTTTCGGCGACCATAAGTCATCACCAGTTGACTCGATTGACTATTATAACCCCATTTCGGAAATGCCACGAAGTGCTCTACAATGAAAACATGTTCCACGAAAGCCTCCCCTTCCAAATCCTTGTCCTCGTCCTCTTCCTCTCTGATCTCTATTATTCTGATCTCGGAAACGATTGAAATTGTTTCCTCGCTGATTCTGACTGCTACTGGCCTCGTCCTTCTTTTTTAGATCTTCATTTCGGCCACCATATGACCGTCCACCAGATCTTCCACCACGACCTCTTCCATTTTGTCTGCT
>MU227690.1:2973840-2983957 GCA_018584345.1 Thuja plicata | reverse complement strand
ATATCTTCAAAACTAGACCTGATCTAGCCATGAAACTTTACTGGCAGGCTTATATGACTGAAATGAACCTCCACATGCAAAATCAGAACATTCCGAGATCGTATGGCCAACTTACTAAAAATAGCAAATTTCCATAAATAGCAGCTCTGCACAAGGTAGCCCTTATTGAAAAGAAAACAAAAATATTTTTGGGTGATGCAAGATTGCCCTTACACCCAGGATGCTCCTGCATCAACAATGGAGTGGTAGATGCATCTAATGCTAATCCTAAACTAGCAGTGTTTAATCTAATGAATAACATGAAAGCAAACAAAGAAGCCAAGGTAAAAACCATAATACCTAAAGCAAACAATGGCGACAACAAGAGTAGACCATGGACTTCTAAACCTCAATGAACATTCACTCCTTTGGGTGAGCCTATTGAGACTGTTTTAAATACACTCCTCTGAAAAAAATTTATTACAATTTTTGATTCAAAACCATGGGAACTAGAAGTCAAACCAAAATGATGAGATGATAACTCCTACTGTGTCTTTCAGAAGAACAAGGGACATAAGAACAATAATTGTGTGAAGCTTAAACATGTTATACAAGACCTTAGTGAAGGAGGTACAATCAAAGTGGAGGGACACACCACTAATGAAGACCACACAACATTCAACAAAGTGTTCCCTTGTTATGAGAAAGGGGAAGCATCTAAAGGAAAAGGAAATGAAGTAAACTACACCTATTCCAATAATGATAATGTGATCAACATGTTGGACATCAAATACAAATCAATCAACGTGATCACTATTAAGAGTGTTAAAGACACATCTTCACAATCAAATGTAGTGACTCAAACTCAAGCATAAGTCACCATCAAAGGACCTAGTTCCTCATCAAAACCAGAAACATCTTCTAAGGTACCTATTGTCACTATTCCCAAACTAGCGGCAACAATACAAACAGTTACCATTCCAGCAGCAAACTATAACTTGGTGGATCAATTGCAACGAACCTCTACTCAAATTTATATCTTTGAGTTACTTAAAATCTCCTTAGTGCATAGGGAATTTCTTGAACAAGCCCTAAATTTTGCAAATTTACCAAAAGACATTGATGTAGACAAGTTCCAAGCAATGGTAAATCATATCTCAGCACCACACTATCTCTCTTTTTTAGAATAAGATGACAAATCATTGACACATCTGCATAACCAACCTCTACATATTGAAGTCCTAATTCACAAATCCCGTGTCACACATGTATTGATAGATGGAGGCATAGGGTTGAAAATTTTTACTCTCAATCTAATCAGGCAGTTGGGTCTCACAGAACAAGCCATTGATTCAAGAAGTAAGATCACTATCAAAGCTTACGATGAAGAAGAAAGATCCTCTAAAGGTCTCATTGTTCTACCAAACAGAATAGGACCAGTTGAAAGAAATGTTATATTTCAAGTTCTAGATCGACCATTGGCTTACAAAATATTATTAAGGAGACCTTGGATCCATGAAATGCAAGTAGTACCATCTACTTACCACCGGTGTATCTAATTCCCACATAATGGGGTGCAAGTAACTATTCTTGTAGATGCCAGTTATAATTGCAACAATGTTAAAGTAGATAGTATGGTCCCTCATAACAAGGAAGTTATGAAATAAATTGTACCTGAAGCTACTTAAGACATGGTTATGAGAAGCTTTGGAAAGACTTTAAAACTTGAAGAAACTAGTATGGGAGAATACAAGCTAGGCATGACCCCATCATTGACAGAACTTTGAGTGTTTCCAAGATCTTATGGGAAACCTTCCTCATCTTTCACACCTACTACATCTAAAGAACTATAAATTCACAAAGTAACTGGTGTGGTTAAAGCATCACCTCCCAAGTGGATGAAAAATAAGAAAAAGCAGTCTTGGCTTTGCTTTACAAAGGATAACCAAAATAAAATGAGGTAAAACATGTGGAAATATCCTAGAAAAGTATGGTAAAGGATATGGCCTTCTCAAACAAATGAGATATAAAGGAAAAGGACTTTAAGGAGACAGAGGAAAGGGACTTGTTGAACCTATACACATGGAATTCAGAAATACCAAAGATAAAATAGGAGTAGATTTCAATAATAAATCTGAAAACCCTACTTCAAGAGATGGTCCAATCTTTGATGAAGGAAGTGATGAAGAAGAAGAAACAGAACTAGAAAAATGGACCTATGAGAGAGTATTTCATATTGGTACAAAGTATCCTGAATATCAAGGAGAAATATATGTACCTAGCTTTGAGACACCACAAGCTACTCATGTTCCTTTATTGACACAGTCTACTATTCAAGAAGTAGAGGAAACAATAGAAGATACTCCTGAAGTTCCATTGATAGAAACAACTACTAAATAAACACCCCAACAACAAGATTTACATCCTAAATGGGGGCAGTTGGTCACAATTTCATACATCCTAGATTTACCACACTTTGATCTACAAGTGGCTAATAGGGTAGATCAGGTAACTATTGTTGAGTTTCTAAATAGATCAGATGATGAAATAATAGACTCACATGATTATAAATGAGATGTCTTATCTGATGCTACCATGGACATTGAAGTATATGTGATTCATAAGTTGGCACCAATATTTCAAAGACGAGAGAGTTCTAACTCTGCCCCTAACATTGTTGTTGTTCAAGAATCATATGAGATACCACTACCTAGAATTCTTGATGAAGAAATTGGTGTTTTACTAGGTCTAGAGGACATTATGAGACTATAAGAAATGAGTTCCATTTTGCTGAGAGAAGAAGAAGAAAGATAAAATAATGATTTTCTAGAGTTAGATCCACATATTACTAAAAACAACCCTATTAATGATGATTTAACTCTTGATGATCTAAATTCTATAGAAGTTGAATTAACAGAACATGTCTTGTGAGTTAATAGTTTTGACGCTGACATGATGTTGTCCTTACCAAACTCTGATTCATTATCCTTGATAAACCCTAACCTCATTGATTGGATGAATTCAGATCCTAATCCTATCATGAGCTTCCCTAATGACTACACTTTGGCTTGCTACCTAAATTCTTGTGAACCTTATCCTTCTTCCACCAATGTAAGGAGAGTGAACATGTCAGAGGAGGATATCAAGTTTCTCAGTCAAAAATTGAAAAATAAAAAGAAGAAAAGAACTGATGGTGAAAACCACGTTGTGGCAGTGTTAGATTCTAAAAAAGTAAAAATAAAAGATGTATCTAATGGTGAAAACCTCCCAGAGGTGCCAAAAGATGGGATTCTTGATATCTTCCTTGAGAACTTTCAAGAAAGATCTTTAGTTTTGATAGAACCAACACAATTGGTTAACTTGGGCACATCTAAAGTTCCTCATATTGTTCACCTAGCACAATCCTTATCAGAAGAGGAGAAAATACAATTCACTGTGTTCCTGAAAGAGAAAAAGATCCACTTTGCATGGTCTTGGAAAGATATGCCTGAACTAGATCCTGAATTAATAATGAACCATTTATTTATAGCTCCTGGGATCAAACCCATGAAATAGAAACTAAGAAAGATGCATCCTCATGTTGCATTACTAGTGAAATCAGAGCTAGAAAAATTACTAAAAGTTGGATTCATAAGAGTCATTGCTTATGCAGGATGGATTTCTAATGTGGTACCAGTATCTAAAATAAATAAATCTACCAGGATCTATATAGACTTTAGAGATTTAAACAAAGAATGTCCTAAAGATGATTTTACAATGCCAAACATTGATATGATGATAGATCTAACAACAAGCTATCAAATGTACTCATTAATGGATGGTTTCTTAGGCTATAACTAGATTAAGATTTCTCCTAAAGACCAAGAGAAGAGATAATTTACATGCGCATGGAGAACTTTTTGCTGTAATGTTATGCTTTTTGGATTAAAGAATGTAGGTGAAACATACCAAAGAACTATGACTACCATATTTCATGATATGATACATAAAAACATGGAGGATTACGTGGATGATACCTTAGCAAAGTCAAAAGAAAGGACTACTCATATTGAAGACTTTTGGAAGATATTAGATCGCATGGAACAATTTCAACTCAGGTTTAATCCAAAGAAATGTGCCTTTGGATTTCAATCAGGAAAGCTACTAGGGTTTATAGTATCAGCAAAAGGAATTGAGGTGGACCCTAAAAAAGTTAAATCTATACTAGAAATGAATCCTCCATGCAACATTACTCAAATGGGGACATTACAAGGAAGACTCCAGTCAATCAGGAGATTTATGTCACAACTTGTAGACATAGCTCAACCTTTTACTAAATTTCTACATAAGCGTCACCTTCAAATGGGATGAACATTGTGAAAATAACTTCAAAGAATTAAAAGAGTACTTAGCTACTCCTCCTATTATCATGGAGCCCATTCATGGAAATCCATTACTCCTATACATTTCATCTACAACCACATCACTAGGAGTATTGTTGGCTCAAGAAGATGAAACTAAAAAGGAAAGAGCAATCTACTATATCAGCAAAACACTAGCATCTTATGAACTCAATTACAACATAATTGAAAAAGCTTGCTTAAAATTTGTCTTTGCATCATAGAAATTGAGACATTATATGCTATCACATATAGTAAAGCTCATTGCAAAGATAGATCCTTTGAAATACCTCTTAAGCAAGACATCCTTAACAGGAAGACTAGCAAAGTGGGTCCTGATTTTGAGTGCATTTGACATTGAGTACATGGATAGAAGGGCTATTAAAGGAAAAGTCCTCATAGATCAATAAGTTGATTCACCCTTGCAAGATGATGCACCTCTGATAATTGAATTTCCTAATGAAATAATAATGCATTTAACTGAACATCCATGGAAGATGTACTTTGATGGTTCTTTCACATAGCAAGGTTCTAGAGTAGGAGTTATATTCATTAATCCTAAAGGATACAATATTCCCAAGGCATACAAATTTATGTTTCCATGCACCAATAACATTTCTGAATATGAAGCATTAGTGAATGGTCTTAAATTGGCTACGGAATGGAAGATCATAGAGTTACATGTATATGGTGACTCTCAGCTTATTATTAATCAAGTAAATGGAGACTATCATACTAAAGATGAGAATTTTATGCCTTATAAACAACTGGTTGATGACCTGAAGAAGTACTTTGTCTTTGTCACATTCCAGAAAATACCAAGAATAGAAAATAAAGCTAGAGATGTTATGGCTACACTGGCATCCATATTACAATTAGAAGAAAATCAGTTCTTCTATGAATGCTTGGTGGAAGAACTATCCTACCCAGCTTTTGATACCCTTGAGTACCAAATAATTTATGCTTTGAATGCCCAAGACCAATCCCGGTACGTCAAAATCATTTCCTCTCTAACTGACCAAACTTTACCCGATGGTTTATCAAATAAAAAATGAGCCTTAATTAGGACAACATCACGTTGTGTCCTCATCACTAATAAATTATATAGATGAGGTCTTGACAATACACTTCTTAGGTGTTTAGAATATGAAGAGTCAGATCACACATTGAAAGAATTCCATGAAGGTGTATGTGGATCACACTCAAATGGCTTTTCACTAGCTGTGAAACTGCTAAGAGTAGGCTATTACTAGCCCACAATGGAAAAATATGCTATTCTATTTTCAAAGACATGTCATAAATTTCAAGCACATAGAAATATCATCCATGCTCCTACTAAGAAATCATACCATTCATAACACATTGGTCATTTCAGTAATGGGCCTTTGATTTGGCTGGACAAATATATCCTAATTCTTCAAGTGGACACAAAAACATCATTATGGCCATTGAGTATTTCACTAAGTGGGTCAAAGCAGTGCCGCTGATCAAAGCCATTGGCAAACAGGTGGCTATGTTTATCTTGAACTACATTATTTTTAGATATGGGATAGCCTCTTTAATTGTAATAGATAATGGGGGCCAATTTAAAAACCACAACATCGAAGACCTTTGCACATAGTTTCACATTACTCAGCGTTGTTCCTCAATCTATTATCCTTAAGGTAATGGACAAGCTGAGGCATCTAACAAGAACATTCTCCAAATCCTACACAGAACTATGAGTAAGTCTATTAGAGACTAGCATTTACAATTAAATCTGACACTTTGGGCCTATAGAACAAGCATTAGAACATGAACTAGAGCAACACCATTTTCCCTAGTCTAAGGCATTGAGGCAGTATTACCTATTGAGGTTGAAATCCCATCTTTGCAGGTATCTTTACAAGGTCTTGTTACTGATGAACAATACCGCATTGATAGGGTAAATTCTTTAGACTTACTTGATGAGCGTAGGCAACAAGCATTCAATCATCTGAAAGTATACCAAAAATGCATGTCAAAAGGGTACAATAAAAAGGTCAAACCATGACACTTTCAAGTGGGGGATCTCTTTCTGAGAGAGAAACCTAAAAATCATCCTAATAGAGAATAGAAAGGAAAGTTTGAACCAAACTGGCTAGGACCTTATGTCATTACTGCAACTTTTGGGACTGGAGCTTATCAGTCAGCTACACCTTAGGGAGATGTTCTTCCTGATCCTATTAATACTATACATTTGAATTAGTTCTAAATTTTATGTCTGGCTAGTAGAGCCTATGTAGTGAAAATCTCATAAATTACAAAAAAAATCAAAAAATTGATCCTGAAGAAATTTAAAAATAGTGGAAAAAGTCTTGAAAAAAGGGTATCCTTGGTGAAAACTTGGCAAACAGGCACCTTGATACTACAAAAAAAATAAAATATAAAAAATATAAAAAAGAAAAGAAAAGGAGAAAAGTGCCTTGATGAAAACTTGGCAAACAAGCGTCACTTGAACTCTGTGCTCTATCTATCAATGCATAAATGAAACTAAACCTTCATACTCGCACCTGTGCTATTGGGTGATTCTAATTCCTTACAAATTTCCTATACTTGATTGGGAATTTTCTACATTTTCATCTTAGGAGTAGTCATTCTGCACTGGGCGCATCGTTGCTAGCATGGTTAGTTTGCATCTGCTAGGTTTTCCTAAGCATCTTGTCTAGGATGGTTTGCCTCTCAAAATAGTATTTCTTAATACTTGAACTTAAAATTCACTATCACAAAAAAAAGTGTTTCTTCAACACCGCCTACTTGTAACAGACATCAAACTAGTGTTTCTCAACACTTTAATCCAGAACTTAAAAGAACTAGTGTTTTTCAACACTTTAATAAAAAAAACTAGTGTTTCTCAACACTTTAATCAACCAGTTTTTCTAAACACTACATTGGATTACAATTGCTAACAAAGTTAATCTCACATACATGAAAACATATTTTTTAATTCCAAATTCTAATTGATGAATCTCTATTGTGCTTGAAAAATGAATCGACAATATTTCTCAATACTAAAACACATTGTTTGATCTTGGTTTGATTATGATTTTTTTATGTTCCCATGATGTTTCATACTAGGGGCATCTAAGCGATTATAAATTTTCTTTGATTGATTCTCAATTGGTTATTTTTATGTCTTCGGAGTAACTCCATGACGTCTATTCAAAGATAAAGAGTCACAAGGATAGGGGGTATAACGTTTTCTTGGTTTTTTGCATATGGTGATTGTTCCAAATGATCCTATAAATTTCACCTAAGTTTGATGTTTATGGTAAGAGCTGCCAACATGAGTGGATAGCCACATATATCTTGATCCTTGTTATGTGTAAACTACGGTGAGGTTGAAATAATTTCCTTATCTGTTTTCTAAATCTGATTCTCACTAAGGTGTACGCTACATGATGTACCCAAGGATATGAATTTTCAAGGTCATTACGGGTCACATATCTTACATTACAATTTAACAGAAACTAATTCTTCAAAGTAAAAGAAGATAACTATCTTGTTGTCCTAGCTTCTATGCCTTGATTTCTATGTTTATTTCTAACATTGCATCCAATACACATACTATTCATACTTTCATTATACCAGTGGGTATTAGTGACAGTTTTACTATTAGGTGATGTCCATTACAACAAATGCCCATTGATGATAAAATGCTACAATGTATACAAATCAGTGACAGTCCTAAGAGTCTGCATGTAGATGCATTTAAAGATTGTGTTAGCACTGCCCTGTAAAAAATTTGAATTTCCTAGTCTTTAGTTTTTCTCAGGCTTATTTGATTTCAAATTCCATGCTTTACCGCTCAAATGGAGTAAAACCTTTTTTTTAAGTCATGTTTTATGTTTAGTCGCTCTGTCGTGTCGGTCTTTTAAAAGAGTCTTTAAGTCAGGCGACTGCGCGATGAGCTGTCTGAGAAGGAGAATTGTGCAATCGTGATCAGCCTCTATCTAGTTGTGTTCCGTGCGCGAGTGGGCGACGAGTTGTTTTGTAATGCAAATCACGCAGTCACTGTTAAATCATTTTGTTTATCTCATGCTCTGTGACTGAGCGATTCCTGTTTAAGTCTCAACTAGTCGCATACCCGCTCACCATTTTATGTCAGTGTAATAAGTTCCACGAGCACGCGATGAGGTCCTATCCACTAGGTCGCCCACTTGCTTAGGTTCTAACTCTGTTATGTTTTGCAGTGCGAGTGCGCGACGAAAGTAGGAAATACAAATATGAAAATCCATCGCTCAGTCGCACAAGTGCTTTTCAAGATTCATGATAGTCTACAACTGAGCGACAAAGAAATCATTCAACACCTCGCTCACTCGCTGATGCTTTGAGGCGATCGGAAAAGAGCCTGCGAGCATGCAACGAGTTAGAAAAGGGGTGCCATCACTCAGTCGCCAGTCAACGAAGATGATAAAAAATCAGCTCGTGAGTGAGCAACTAAAGAAAGAAAGTATGAAGTCGCGCACTCGCAGTAAGATATGAAGTGAAATTTTCAAGTTCGCGAGTAGGCGACGAGCCAAAGAACAGTTACTATTGTGCACTCATGCATAAGGTGCAAGTTAGAATATAAAGTGGTGTGGGTGTGCGATGAGTTTAAAAAGAAGGTCATCGCTCAGTCGCTGATCAATAGAAATAGAAGAAAATCAGCTCCCGAGTGTGTGACAAGCCAAAAGGAAGAAAGATGTCGCGCACTCGCAGTCCATAATAAAGTAAAGTTTCTGAGCTTGCGAGTTTGTGATCAGTCCAAAAACAGAATGCATCGCTCACTCACGCATTAGATGAAAATCTGGAATAAAAGGATAGCGAGTGAGCGATTAAACAGAGTATGAGTTAAAAAAGATAAATGTCGCTCAGTCGCCCAGATCAAAAAGTGCAGTTTGAACAATCAGCGAGTGTGCAATGATGAAATAAATGAAAAAAAAGGTGTGTGGTTGCTCAGTCACCCATATTCAGGAGATATGAAGTATCAACTCGTGAGGGTGTGATGAGTTACAAAAGAAAGCATCGCTCACTCGCGTGACCCCAAAAGAAGAACATAAAAGTAGCACGAGGGTGCGACAAACTTAAGATGAAGTCAAGAATTTGGTCATCGCTCACTCGCCGAAGATGAAAAACAGAGCAAGGATGGATAGTGAGTATGTGACCAAGTGAAAGGTAGGAGTGCGTCACTCACTTGCAAGGGTCTTTCCAGAAATGAATAAAATGCAGAGTCTTGGCTATTTTCAGTACTGACAATGAATAATTTGAAGGGTCTCCTGTTCAAATTGCCTTGTTTCAGCTAAAGAGCCACCAAAGAAGAAATAGAGAATAGAGCATGAAATGGTGCAAAACAGAAATGGGACATGGCTAAATACGTGTCTAAGGCTAGAGCTGCCATGGATGCCAGGTGAAGTAGAAGCTATTACCTTTTGATTGGTCCACTGTCAAAAAGGTGAACAGCTGGGAGGCAAAGCATAAAGGATAAATATGGTTAAGCCACAGAAGATAAACCTGGTAAATTAGCTACCACCTGTGTTCATTTGCAAAGTTGTTGTGTTAACACGTAGTTGTATAATTCTTCCAGTATGTCAGTAGCTTGTTGCATCCTTGTGCTATAAAAGGATCCCAAGATGACTGGTACAAGGATGGTCATTTTTCTGTCTGAAAATACTAAATCAATTACAATATATCTGGTCTTTTCTGGAGAAATCTCTGTTGAATGTAGTTATTGATGATGACTTCTGAATGAAATCTAGTTT